>JAFLJL010004408.1:0-15000 GCA_018398815.1 Conus ventricosus
CTCCTTTTCTCTCTCTCTCTCTCTCTCTCTCTCTCTCTCTCTCTCTCTCTCTGTCTCTCTCTCTGTCTCTCTGTCTCTCTCTCTCTCTCTCTGTCTCTCTGTCTCTGTCTCTCTCGTTCTCTCTCTCCCTTTCCCCCCTATCTCTCTCTCTCCCACTCTCTCTGTCTCTGTCTCTCTCGTTCTCTTCTTCTCTCTCTCTCTCTCTCTCTTCTCTCTCTCTCTCTCTCTCTCTCTCTCGTTCTCTTCTTCTCTTTCTCTCTCTCTTTCTCTCTCTCTCTCTCTCTCTCTCTCTCTCTTTTCTCTTCTCTCGTTCTCTCTCTCTCTCTCTCTCTCTCTCTCTCTCTCTCTCTCTCTCTCTCTCTCTCTCTCTCTCTATTTCTCTCTCTTTCTCTCTCTGTGTGTCTGTCTGTCTCTTTCTCTTTCTCTCCCTCCCCTCTCTCTCTGTGTCTCTCTCTCTGTCCCTCTCTCTCTATCTCTCTTTCTCTCCCTCCCCTCTCTCTCTCTTTCTCTCTCTCTCTCACTCTCTCTCTCTCCTTTCTCTCTCTCACTCTGTCTCTCTTCTCTCTCTCTCTCTCTCTCTCTCTCTCTCTCTCTCTCTCTCTCTCCTCCCCCTCTCTCTCCTCCCCCCTCTCTCTCTCTCTTCCCTTCTCTCTCTGTCTTTCTCTTTTGTTCAGTCTCTCTCTCGCTGTCTCTCTCTCTTTCTCTCTGTCTCTCTCTCCCTCCCTCTCTCTCTCTCTCTCTCTCTCTCTCTCTCTCTCTCTCTTTCACTCTCTTTCTCTCTCGCTCATTTGTCCCCTTCTTCCTCTGTCTCTCTGTCTCTGTCTGTCTGTCTCTCTCTCTCTCTCTTCTCTCTCTCTCTCTCTCTCTCTCTCTCTCGCTGTCTGTCTGTCTGTCTGTCTGTCTGTCCGTCCGTCCGTCCGACGACCGTCTGTCCTGTTTGTTTGTCTGTCTCTGTCTCTCTCTCAGTCTCTCTCGGTCTCTGTTTCTTTCTCTCTCCCTTACTCTCCTCCTTCCTCTTCATCTCTCTCTCTCTCTCTCTCTCTCTCTCCTCTCTCTCTCTCTCTCATTCTCACTCACTCTGTCTGTCCGTCTTGTCTGTCTGGCTGTGAATCTCCCTCTGTCTCTCTCTGTCTGTCTGTCTCACTCTCTCTCTCTCTCTCTGTCCTCTCTCTCTCTCTCTCTCTCTCTCTCTCTCTCTCTGTCTCTCTGTGTCTCTGTCTGTCTGTCTGTCTGTCTCTCTCTCTCTCTCCTCTCCTCTCTCTCTCTCTCTCTCTCTCTCTCTCTCTCTCTCTCCCTCCGTCTGCCTGTAAGTCTGTCTGTCTGTCTGTCTGTCTGTCTCTCTCTCTCTCCTCTCTCTCTCTCTCTCTCTCTCTCTCTCTCTGTCACTTTCACACTCCTTTCTCTGCTTTGTCTGCCTGACTCTCTGTCTCTCCCTCTCTCTCTGTCTCTCATTCTCTCATTCTCTCACTGTCTCTCTGTCTCTCTCTGTCTCTCTTTGTGTCTCTATTTGTCTCTCAGTCTCTCTCAGTCTGTCTGTCTCTCTCTCTCTCTGTCTCTCTGTCTCTGTCTTTTTTCTCTCTCTCTCTCTGGCTCTCTCTGTCTCTCTCTCTGTCTCTCTCCTCTCTCTCTCTCTCTCTGTCTCTGTCTCTCTCTCTCTCTCTCCCCTCTCTCTCTCTCTCTCTCTCTCTCTCTCTCTCTCTTCTCTCATGCTTTGCTCTGCACTTGATTAGGAGTGGAATGGGACGGGAGTTGAAACAATAATTGAACGGAATCTCTCTCTCTCTCTCTCTCTCTCTCTCTCTCATTCTCTCCTCTCCTCTCTCTCTCTCTCACACACATCACACACACACACACACACCACACTAGAAAAGAATAGGAGAAGAAGAGAGAGAGAGGGGATTTTTTTTTTTTTTTTTAAAATTGGAAAAAGTTTTTTGGTTTGGTTAATTTTTTTTTTTTTATTTCTTTTTCTGTTTCAAAAAAAAAAAATAATCTCCCTCCCTCCCTCCTCCTCTCTTTCCTCGCCCACCTCCTCTTCCTCCCCCTCTCTTTTACTCTCTCCCTCCTCTCTTTTCTCCCCTCCCCCCCCTCCTTTTTCCCCTTCCCCGTCTTCTGTCGTCTTCCCTCTCTCCTCCCCCCTCCCTCCTCCCCCCCCCAACCCCCCCCCCCCCCCCAAAACCTCCCCCCCCACGCCCCACCCCACCCAAACCCCTTCCCCCCCTTTTCCCCACCCACCCACCACTTTTTTCCTCCCCCCCTTCCTCCCCCCCCCACCCCTTCCCCCCCCCCCCCTCCCCCCCCCCCCCCACTTCCTCCACCCCCCCCCCCCCCCCCCCCCCCACCCCCCAACCTCTAAACTTTTAAAGGGGGAATACATTTGGGAAACAAAAAAGGAACTCCACCTCCCCTCCTCACACACTCCCTCACCCCCCTCCCCTCTCTCTCTCTCCACACACCACCCCCACACACCCCCACACACCCCCCCCAAACCAAGAAAAGAGAAAGCGAGGAAAAAGGAGGGGGAAAGAATTTTTTTTTCTGTCTAATATTTTTTTAAAAAACCCCCCCCAAAAAAAAAAAGGAAAACAAAACCCCCCGTCCAACCGGAAACCCCCAAACTCGTAACGAACTGGGGTCCAAAAAATTGGGTTTCCAACGCCCACCGTCCCGAAAAACCCCCATTAAAAACCCCCCTTTCCCCCCACCCCCAAACCCAAACCCCCCCCCGCCACAAACTCACGCTGAAAACCTAAAACCCTTTGGAACTAAAAACCCCCCGAATAAAACCCGGGTTTTTTGGGATTTTTTTGTTTTTGGGTTTTTTTGTTGTTGAAACAAAAGTCACGTTTCCTGCAAAAAAAAAACCGGGAGAAAAATTTGGTCAAAAATATCGGCATTTTGAAATAAAGGGGCGGGGGGAAGGGGGAGGGGGAGAAGGGGCCCGGGGGGGGTCAAAAAAAAGGGAAACCTTCATTAAGAACGTGTGAAAACACCACAGAAAGACTTCTTTAAAATTACCAAAAAATTTGTAAAAAAGTCTTAAGGAAATGATATATTTTTGGGAAAAAACACAACATTTAACAAAGTTTTTAGCAATTAAAAATCTCTGTACAGAAATCATTGCAACATGGGGTAAAAATGATAACTAAAAACCAAAATTTTAGAAAAAAAAAAAAAAAAGAGTAAAATTTTTTAATAGGGGTATTTCAAAAAAAGGGGGGGGGGTTTTAAAAAAAATTTTAAAGGGTGTTTAGGGGGAAAAGGGGGGGAAACACCCAGAAAAAATATTGCTTTGTTTTTTTAGGGGAAATAAATTGGTTTCTCGTTTAAGGGAGAATGTAAAACATTCAAAAAGTAGGTGAAAAGGATAAACAAAACAAAACAAAACCACATACAGGACAAAAAAACAGACCAAATAGATAGATTTTTCGGTTTCCCTTCCCCTCAAGAACTCTTTATGTGCTTTTTGCGACAATTTATCCCAAAAACACGAATGTACTGAGTTTTATAAATATCTTTTTGAAAAAAATTGCGATTATTTTTGCCGAAAAAAGGTCTTTAGGGATTTCGGGGTATCAAAAAAGGTTTTTCTAAAAAAAAAGGTTTTAACAGATTCAAGGGATTCATCTAAAAAACCCAAAAAACCTTCTTGAAAAGAAAAAGGGTTTTTCCCTTATAAAATAGCCCATGGTTTTTCCCGGGGAGTAAAAAGGGCCATTTTCTGAAATTTTCTAAAACTACCAATCCCAACCCCCCCCCTTCCCTCCCCCCCCCCCCCCCCCCCCCCCCCGAAATATTGTCAGTTCCCAACACTTCTTTTTTTTAAAAAACTAAATGAGTGTAAAAAACCCCTTTTTAAATCACAAAACCAATTTCTTTGTAAAAATTTTGGCGGGGAAAAGTTTTATGGGTTTACAAACTTTTTATTGAAACAAATTGTTTGGATAAAAAGTGTTACCTTTCCCAACTTCTCTAAAACAAAATGCTAGAAAAAAATTTTACCCCTTTAACCAAATTTCCCTTTGTAAAAAAGCGGAAAAAAAGCTTTTTTTTGGTCTTTCATTTTCCCTGTGTACAAAATTCTGGAATCACGTTAAACCCAAATACCAAATTTCCCCCCCCATTTCATAAGTCCGGAAATACAAGTCTTCCCCTTTTACCAGCTTCTTTACACACAAATCCCTGGACCCCCCAAAACTTTTTCCATACCTATTTCTAAAATCTGAATAGCCCCCAACTTTGACCTTTCTTAAAATTCCTAGTGTTTTGAAAAATAAAATGCTCAATATATCGCAAAAAAGAATAATAAAAATCTCTTTGAGTACATGCTAGTGAAACACAATTCGTCAGATCACTGGAATTGTTATTTCACTTTCCCTTTTCCAAAGGCAAATCATGCACTTCCAATCTTTGGAGAAGTCCCAAAAATTCGAAAATTAAGGGTTTTGGAAAAGGGGGTTTTTAAGTTTAAAATTTTTTAAAGGCATTTTGGGGGGGGGGTTCCAAACCCCATTATTAAGTACTTTCCCTTCCCAACCCGAATAGCCCCCAAAAAAAATATTGGGATTGGGGAGGGTTTTTTATTCACATGGGCCTCAGCCCCTTATGAAGGGCAAAGAATGTTTATATCTGGAAAAAAAATGTACGTATAATTTTAAATGCAAAAAAACCAAAACAAAAAATATTAAACTTTCAAGGGGTACCCGTTCTTAAATCAAATCCCCAAAATAAAAAAACGACGAAAAATTTTGAACATCTTCTTTGAAGTTGACAAACAATCTTTTAAGTCAAGTTAAACAGGGGTTTGGCTTTCTATAGAATTTGGGTTTTTCATGGATTCATTTGTAATGTAAAAAGGGCCCCGCCAGCAAAGACAAAACGCATCTTGTTTTTTGTGACACTTTACAAAGTGGGCAATGCAAATTATTGTCATAAATACCGGTTTTGTAAACTAATTAATGTACAAAACCATCCGATAACCCAATCTGAATTTTTCCCTGATTTTAAAAAGTGTTCCCCAAACATTCTAAATTATATAAGGTTTTTGATCAGAAATTTCCAAATTTATGTTTGAAAACAAACCTTTTTTCTCTTAAAGCCCATGGTTTAAAACCAATTTTTTTCCCAATTCATCAATCAACGTTTTACAAAAAAAGACTTACAAATGGATATTTCCAAAAGCCTAAATTTGCTAAGAAACTAAAAAAACCGGGGGCCACAGGCAAAAAATGTACTTTAAATAGCCCACGTATTTTTTCGTCTAAATTGACATCATGCAGCATATATATAATTTAGGGGGAGTCCCGTACTCCCCACAAATATTAAGACGTAAATTTTAACCCCCAGCGAATATATCTATTCATTTTCGCCATAAGTAAGATAAATTTTGGCGACCGGGTATTAAAAGTAAAAACATCAAAAAAATTCTTTTAAACCAAAAAGGGGGCAAAAGAAACCCTAAAGCATGGGGAAACCCCCACACTGAGAGAGAAGAGAAGAGAGAGAGAGAGAGAGAAGAGAGAAAGAGAGAGGGGAGAGAGAAAGAGAAGAGATTAAAACTTTGAATTTTTTTTTCATTAAAACCCAAAAGGGGTTTTTTTGACAAGGGGGGGGGGGGGGGGGGGGGGGGGAACAGAACCAAAAACTTTTTCCCCCTTCCCTTTTCCCCAAAAAAAATGAAAACCCTTCATTCCCCAGGTGAAATTTAAAACCCAAAAATTTAAAAAAAACAAAAAAAATTTGTAACATTCCCTTTTGTCCTCAAACACAGGAGTAATGAAGTAAGGTTTAAAAAAAAAAAACGTAAAAAACTAACCTTTTCGACCATTTCCCTCAATCAAATGTGACATTGAAACCTTTCTGATCCTTCCCCCATGCGAAAGAATGGGTATTATTTATTCATAATCTCTTAAAATGCATTTTCTTGAATTTTCAAATAACATATAAAACGAATATCTGGCCCAATTTCCAAATGCTTTCCAAAAGGGTGAAAATTTTTCAAATTTTTTAATTACGACAAGGGCATTTTTCTTTTTTGCAAAATCTAACTTTAAAAATGAACAAATTTTTCCGCACTTTATTGTTTAAACAGTACATTGGAAAAGAAAATGGGTTTTTCCATCAATTATTGTCTACCCTGCGGGCAAGGAAATTCGGGGAATGTTACAGATTCAAACCCTCTTTTTTTCGCAATTAAACCCCAAAGTTTCAACCTAATTCCTTTTCGGAAAAGAATTCTGTGCCATTTTTCTGTATGACCTTAGAAAAATTTTTTAGAATGGGGAAACACATATTTAAATGAAAAAAACCCCGCGAAAAATTTCTTTACATTCCCTAAACTGAGTGCAATTCTGTTCGAAAGAAAAAAATAAGCCTGCCAAATTCCCCCAGTGAACTGTTTTCCCTTTCCCCAATTTTCCCGGGTTATCCCCCTATTTCCCAAAACCCCGTTTTTGAAAGGGCTTTCTTTTTCTTTAGACCCAGTTTTTTTGTTTTGTTTTTTTTTTCCATTTTTTTTTTTCCCTTTCTAAAAGCTCACTCATAGGCTTGCCTGCTCAAAAAGGGACGGGGAGGGTTCAAAATCTTCAAACCCGAATTGAACATTTTTAAAAATTAAAAATACAAAGGGTGTCGCCCCAATCTTTCCATAAAAAAAACGGGGTTTTTGGGTAATGGGAAAAGTTTCTTGAAAAAAACGCTTTTTAGCAAACTATGCACTTTTTTCCATCGCAATTTTCATGTAAGCCCCAAATTCTGCTGCAAAGTAAGAAAAGGTTTTATTTGTGCATCAAACCCTTTTTTAAAAAATACAAAAGTCGAAAAAATTTTAGTTTTTCTCAGGGGTTTCAGAATTTTTAAAAGTACCTTTTTTTTCCCTTTTTCCCTTTGAGGTTTTTCCCCAAAAGCGTAAAGGAAAGTTAATTTTGTTGAAAATATAAAATTCCCCGGGTATAAAATTTCCCGCTTGAACATCTGCATTTTTCCCTTAGCCCCTTTTTTAAAGCACTGATAGGTGGCCACCCATTCTAAAACCACAAAAAAAAAAATTCGTTCCCCCTCCAAATTAACTGATAAACTTAAAACATCCGCTTTTCTTTTAATAAAAGTTATTGGGGTTTTTCAAACTACAACGTTTCGGACAAAAGAACAAAAATCATCACACACGTAATAAAACAAAATTTTACTGCTCCAGGTATTACCGGATACCATGTCCCTTTCCTTTTGCGGGACAATTCCCACAGCCATTTTGTTTTTAAAATAAAAAAGTTAAAATTAAAATTAAAAAAAAAAACCTGGGCTCAAACCCAACATCCTTGTTTTACCCCCAAATTTTGGGCAATAAAAATAATCTGGGAAAACTCTTTACACCCACATGCAACACTGAGTTTTTAAACACCTCAATAGCCAAGTACAATTTTACCAACAACACCACTTTTACGAGGGACATTCCACAGAGCATTTTGATTTTCCGATCAAAAGGCCTTCTTGAAATCTACAAAAAGAGAGAGAGAGAGAAAGAAGAAGAGAGAGAGAGAGAGAGAGAGAAAAGAAAAGATGACAGAGACATAAGAGAGACTTTTATTGTTTGAATAAAAGTTTATTTGAAAATCAAAGAAAATAAGATCAAGGGAATGATTTTTGGGATGTACGCTTTTAAATGGGTTCAAAAATCAGGGCTTTTTATTTTTTAATCCGCGTACAATTTTCGTTTGAAAAAACAAAAACCTTGCCTAGAGGTGGTCTAAAGAAAGTCAGATGGGCAAATTACCAACTCAGTGAAATCTTTTTTGGGCACTCCTTTTTAACAGTAAATATTTTTGTTCGATTAATTATTTTAAATGAGGAGAGATGAAGCTGCTACAAACCCTGTAAATTTTTCAACGGGCGTAAAACTGGGCAACGACCAAGTGAAAAGTCTTCCAAATCTGATTTAAACCCCTATCGCTATTTCATCTTAAATTAAAAGTAAAACCCGAACAAGGGGTGCAAACAAAATTTTTTGTCTTAAAATCCCGATGTGGGAGGGAATGTGAACAACAAAGTTGGGAAAACCCCGCTCAAACCCAACTCTTATTTTTTCAAAAAACCTTGATGATGGTATGTTTAATTCACCGCGAAGCCCCTTTTTTCCCAAAAAAAAAGGGGATTTAAAAAAAAGGGGTCGAATGCTTTTTTTCATCTCTCTAAAACCCGTGATTTTCAACGTAAAAAAAACAAACCCAAAAAAAGTTCCTTTTAAATATGAGAGTGAGCAAAAGCCCCCACAACACGACTTTAGTAAAGTCCAAAATTTTTTAAAAAACGAGTCTGCCCCCCCCCCGCCCCTCGTAAACTGTTTTCAAAGCAAACACTTTAAAAGCTGATGTCACACTAACAGGTTTTTGGGGAAACAATTTTAGGTTTTTTAAAATTTCCTTTCTTTAAAGAAACGTTACCACAGATTCACAACATCCCTCAAACATCATCTTCTTTTTCTTTTAAAATTTTTCTCCCTTTTTTCTTCTTCTCTTCTCTTCTTTTTCCATCATCGCCATCACCTCATCATCACCATCATCCCTCACATCATCATAAACCCTCATCATCACATCATCATCATCATCATCATTTACCAACATCCCTCCCCTCACCATCACCATCACCAAACATCACACCAACACCAAAATCACCATCAACATCATCAACAAACATCATCACCCAAAACATAACATATCATCATCATCATCAACATCATCATCATCCCATCATTTATCTTCATATCACCATCAAAACCCTCATCACCATCACCAAAAAAACAACCCTTTCCCCCACCACCATCATCATCTTTTTGTCATCGTCATCGGGGGGCGCATTTGTCATCATCATCATCAACATTAAACCCCACCTTGGGCCCTAATCGTCACCCCTTCAACTGAGTTTTTTACTTTTGTTTTTTGGGGTGGTGATTGGGGGGGGAAAAAATCAATCCAAATTTTTAGGTTATCAAATTCCCAGTCCCGATAAATAAAACCCATTTTTAGTTTATTTGTACGTCACATTTTGGCAGGGATTTGAAAGGTAAAACGCTTCACCCCCAATGAAAAATTTAAAAACTCGGGGAAATAACGAAGCCCGGGCGTGATAATTTCCCTAAACAAATAAAAGACAACATAAAAAATAAAAACAACAACAATAACAACAACACCAAAAACAAAATTTAATCTCTCCACTTTTAATTTACGTGGTTTTTCCCGGGTTTTGAATCCACTTCCCCATTCAATATAAATCAAATCGATGTTGTTTTTAAGGGCCAGGGGGAAAAGAGGGGGGGGGGGGGGTCAAATTTAAAGTTTTACCCTTCCCCCCTTTTTTTTTTTTTTTCCCCACCCATAACCCTTAAAAAAAGTAAAATTTTCCCGATGGTAAACGAAGCCGCAGAATGTTCTCTCACTTCCCCGCGCCAAAAATCAAAATTTTGTTCGGGGGGGGTTTTCTTTTTTATTGTGATCAAGGGGTGGGTCATTGTTCACAGTTTCCCCTTTCCCCCCGCCCCCCCCCCCCCCCCCCCCCCCCCCCCCCTCCTTTTTTCCCGTTTTGAAAAAGAAAGCTCATGGTCCGCCGCGCCGTTTTTTAAAAAAAACCCCTCTGTTGTTTCGTTCTCTTCATCCCACTCTCTTCTTTTTTTCCCCTTTGTCCCCCCTATAGGTCCCATACTGGGAAAAAAACCAGGGGCCCCGGAAAAAGGAGAGAGAGAGAGAGAAGAGAGAAGAGAGAGAGAGAGAGAGAGTCTTTTCTGTCTATATTTCTTTTAAAGCGAAAAAAAAAAAGAAAAAAAAAATACAATAATCAGTCCAGTGCCAACCGAGAAACAGCCGACTCGAGAACCGAACTGTGGTGCCAGAATTGGGTTAGTCCAATGTCCATCCGTCCCGCATAAACTATTAACACCCCCCCCCCCCCTTCCCCACCCCACCCCCACCCCGACACAAATGCTGCACGCTGTATAAACCGTGAAAATTTGCAACTACAAAACAAAGATGAATCCCAGGGTTTGGGATTTTGTTGCTGTTGTTTGTTGTTGTTGTTGTTGCTGTTGTTGAAACTAATGTCACGTTTACTGCTACAAAACCCGGGTAAAATGGTGCAAGATATCTGGCATGTTGAAATGAGAGGGGCGGGAGGAGAGGGGGAGGGAGAGGGAGGCAAGGGGGCGGGGGGGGGGGGTCTGAAAAACGGAACATCATTAAGAACGGTGTGAAACAGTCACAGAAAGACTTCGGTGAATTACCATAAGTTGTATAAATGTAAGTTAAGGAAATGATATAGTTTGGAGAAAACTACAACATTTAACTATGTATTAGCAATTAAGATGCTCTATACAGAAAAAGGGCTACATCATCAAGATACCCAAGAAGGGTGATCTCAGCGAGTGTAAGAACTGGAGAGGGATACAGCTGCTGTCACTACCCAGCAAGATCTTCACGAGAATCATCCTAGAGAGGATCCGGGCAGCTGTAGACGAAAAGCTGAGAGACGAACAAGCAGGATTTCGAGCAGGAAGATCATATGTCGATCAGATAGCCACGCTCCGAATCATCATCGAGCAGTCTCTTGAGTGGCAGTCACCAATCTACATCAATTTTATCGATTTCAAAAAAGCATTCGACACAGTGGACAGAGAAGTAACGTGGAAAATCCTGAGACACTATGGAATTCCACTCAAGATGGTAAAAATCATACAGAGCCTGTACAAGGACACAGCGTGTCACGTCATCCACAACACGAGTGTGTCGGAACCCTTCACAGTGAACACCGGGGTACGTCAGGGATGTTTGTTGTCACCGCTGATCTTCTCTCTTGTGATCGACTGGGTGATGAGGACAGCGATGAGCCCACCATGCGGGATCCAGTGGACACTCATGCAGAAACTTGAGGACCTGGATTTCGCGGACGACATCAGCTTGCTGACTCACACCCTCCACCACATGCAGAAGAAGACCGAGAGCCCCGCAGCACAGCCAGTAACACTGGCTTGGAGATCAACGCGGAGAAGACAAAGACCATGAGAGCCAACACAAGCCAGGCTGAAGCAATTCGCCTAGGGGAAAAACAGATAGAAGATGTTGAGAAATTTTACCTACCTAGGAAGCATTGTCAACAAGACAGGAGGTACTGATGATGACATCAGGGCAGAATAAACAAGGCCAGATTTGCTTTCACACCCTCAAGCCCATCAGGAGGAGTGCAAACGTCCGTCTCCACACCAAACTGAGACTGTTTAAAACACCAATGTAAGACCTGTGCTGCTGTATGGCTCGGAGACCTGGAGACTCACCAAAGGGCTGGAGCACAAGTTGCAGGTCTTCATCAACACATGCCTGCGGCGGATCCTCCGCATCAGGTGGCCTGACAGAATTGCCAATGAGAGCTATGGCGCCGGACAGATCAAAGACCAATCGGAGACACCATCAGAATCCGAAAGTGGAAGTGGATCGGATGGCACTGGATTGGAACCCGCAAGGAAAGAGAAAGCGAGGCCGCCCAGTGACAACTTGGCGTAGGACGCTGAACAGCGAGCTGAGTTCCATCAAGCTGTCCTGGGGTGAGGCAAAGCGGGCAGCCCAAGACCGCACACGTTGGAATCGCAGTGAAGGCCCTATGCTCCCGATGGAGCGAAGAGGATTAAGTCAAGTAAGTCATACAGAAATCATATGCAACATGGCGTCAAAATGATAACTGAAAACACATGTTGGGAAAAAAAAGAGTATATTTTGAATACGGGTATTTCAAATAGAAGGGGGAGGGGCATGTAAATAAATTGCAGCATGATTATTGAAAAGAAACACCAGGTCAAAATATTGCATTGATTTTTAGCGGAATCATTGGTTCATCGATGAAGGGAGTATGTAGAAACATTCGAAAGTAGGTGACAAGGATAGAACAAAACAAAACAAAACCACATACATGGACATAAAGACAGACCAGAATAGATAGATTATTCGTGTATACACACCTCAAGAACTCTTTATGTGCATTTTGCGACAATTTATGCCAAACACGAATGTAGCTGAGTTTTGTATAATATCTGTTGATAAAATTACGATTAGTTTTGCTATGAACAAGGTCATTTTGGAGTTCGCGTATCACCAAAAGTGTCTTCTAAATAAATGAATGAACAGATTCAAAGTGAGATTCATCTGAAAATCAAACAACTTCTTGAAAAGATGATAGGGAATTCCCACCAAATAGTCATGAATTTCTCAGGGAGTACAAAGGCCTATTTTCTGCACTTTCTACATCTACCACACCACCAACACCCTTTTACTGTCATCATCTTCTGTGTACAAAATTCTGGAATCAAGTTATATAAAATACCAAATTTTCTCTATTCATAAGTCCTGGATACAAGTCTTGCCTGTCACCAACTTCTTTACACACAAGTCCTGGACACAAAATATCCATAGCCTACTTCTAAAATGCTGAATAGCACACAAAGTTGACCATTCTTACAACTCCTCTGTGTGTGGAATTATAGAATGCTGAATATATCGCAAGATGAATAAGTAACAAACGTCTTTGAGTACATGCTGAGTGCAACACAAGTTCTGTCAGATCACTGGAATTGTTATTTCACATTACCTTTTCCAAAAGCAAATCAGTGCACTTCCAGATCTTTGTGAGAAGTCTCAAGATTCGACAATTAAGTGAAAAGAATATTATTCGTAAATACTTGTAAGCATTAATTACAGGCTTTTCAAACCATTATGTAAGTACGTTTACTTACACAGATATAGCGCCTAAAAAATCGGATTCGGACGGTTTATTCACATAGGCCTCGGTCCCTTATGAAGGGCTATGAATGTTGTATATCTGCAAAAATGTACGTGATATTAATGCAACAAATATCAAAACACAAAATATTGAAGACTTTCAAGAGGTAGTCGTTTCTTTAAATCAAATGCCTAATACAGAAACGACGACAAATTTTGAACATCTTCTGTTGAAGTTGACGACATCATTAGAGTCAAGTTAACAGGGATGGCTTTCTAAAGAATCTAGGCCTCATGGATTCATTGTAATCTACATAAGGGCCGTACAGCAAAGAACAAAACGCATCTTGTTTTCTTGTGACACTTTACAAAGTGGACAATGCAAAACATTGTCATTAATACCGGTTTTGTATAGTTAATGTACAGCTAACTCCGATATTCCAAGTCTGAATTTTGCCATGATGTAATTAAAGTGTCTATTCATTTCTAAAGTTATATAAGGTTTTAAAATCATGAAATTACCAAATTTATGTAGAAATCAAACCTTTTTACTCTTATGCCCATGGTTTAAACCATTTTGCCAATTGCAGCCAAACAGTCGTTTACAAAAACGATTTACTAAATGTGATATTTCAACACCGTAATTCAGCTATAACGAAACTAAAACCGTGTTCACAGGCACATATGTACTTTACTAGCCCACGTATTTTTCCTCTAGAATTGACATCATGCAGCATATTATAAGCTTTAGTGGTAGTCTGTACTCCTACATATGACGTAAATTAAGCCAATAGCGAATAGTTTAACTATTCATCTCGCCATTAGTAAGATAATTAGGCGACCGGCTATTTACAGTATAATACATCTAGAAAATTCTTTAAACCAAAAAGGGTGCACAGATTCATAACGCATGGCACCGCCAGCACTGAGAGAGAGAGAGAGAGAGAGAGAGAGAGAGAGAGAGAGAGAGAGAGAGAGAGAGAGAGAGACTTGACTCTAATTTTTTATTGCCATTACCAAAGAGGTCTTTTGACAAGGGGGAGGGGTAACAGAACAATAGCATTTCCCTCTTGTTTCCTGCAAACAATAGTACACATTCATTCCTAGTGTGTATCAAATCAAAAGTTAACAAAAACAAATAAATTCGTAGCATTCCCTTATGTCCTCAAGCACAGGAGTAATGTAGTAAGGTTTTTAAAAAGAATCGTAAGACTAAAATCTCGACCATCCACTCAATCAAATGATGACATTGTATCTTACTGATCTCTTCCACATGTGATGAATGATATTATTCATTCATATATCACTTATAATGCATTATCTTGAATTTCACTATCCTATAGAATGCTGAATATCTGTCTAATTTCCAATGCTTCCGCGATGAATTTATCAACTTATTTAATTACGACAGTGACATTTTTTTCTTTTCTCTATGTCTAACTGGAAAAATGCACAATTTGTCCGCACTTCATTGTAAGCAGTACATTGGAACAGAAAGTGGTCTTCGTCGTCAATAATGTGTCTACATGCAGGACAAGGAGATTCTGTGAATGTTTCAGATTCCAAACCATCTTTTGTTCGCATTTAAACCTAAAGTTCTGAACCTAATTCTTGCGTAATGAATTCTGTGCCATTTATCTGTATAACATTGAGAAACTTTTCAGCATGAAACACATATTTAAATGAGAAAACCAGCGATATTTTCTTTACATTCCATATCTGAGTGTCAATTCTGTTCGAAAGAACAAATAAGCCTGTCTTTAAATTCCGCAGTGAACTGTTTCTCATTTCCTACTTCCTGGGTTATCCACACTATTCCAAAACCCTGTTCTGAAAGGACTTTCTTTACTTTAAAGAGCCCAGTTTTTCTTACCTTTTTCATTTAAAAGCATCACATCATAGGCTTGCCTGTTCAAACGGACTGGGTTAGCTTCAAGATCTTCAACCAGTACTTGATACATTTCACAAATGCACAATACAAAGGTATCTGCCCATCTCTCCATATAAAACGGTTTTGGATGAATGAATAGGTACTTGAAGGAAACGCTTTATAGCATAAGTATGCACTTTTTCCTTCTGCGAATTTTCATGTAAGCCCCAAATTTCTGCTGCATGTGTAAGAAAAGGTTTTATAATGTGCATCAAACATTTTTCAAAATATACTACAGTCTGTACAATTCAGTTTTCTCAGGGATTTCAGAATTTCAATAGTACCTTTTTTCTCTTTTCTTAGAGGTTCTTCCCATGCGTAACG
>JAFLJL010004409.1:0-15000 GCA_018398815.1 Conus ventricosus
AAGAGAAACACTTTGTCAAAACTAGCTTTCAGTGGAAGCATGCTGGATAAGTGTGTGGATTTTATGCCAGAAATATAACTCGGTTTTAAAAGACTTTAGAGAACAGTTAAAGACTGTAGTGTTTATTTCACATGAAAGACAGAGACTCATTTGAAGAATGTTTGCGCGAAAATGATGTTATTGAAAATGATCAGGAAAAACATAGGATTAAACAAAAACTGAAATCTGAAAAGTTTAGTAAATTATATTGAAAACGGATAACCCTGCACAGTATGTTTTGTTGTAGATAATCGTTATTTTTTGGTTATTGAAGTCTTACTTGCCAGAGAACAGTAATATGCTGATTTTAGGTCACTTTCGCCCAAAAACTTGGTGGAGGAGCAAGTGGCCCAGAACAGACATTTCCCTGTTCTCTAAGCTCGTGTACAATACAAAGTGGCTGTTCTGGCTTATCGCCACTTTGAGGGTAGTCTAGCGCCCTGTCTCTCAGTGACCTTGACCACCAGGAACTTTGCTAGAAGTCTGAGATCTTCTTCAGAGAAGCAGTTAGTGCTCCCCAGGTCGAACCTTCAGACTGCTGGGGGGCGTGCCTTTAGTATTGCTGCTCCAAGGATATGGAATAAGTTGCCGGTCAGCCTCAGACACTCACCTTCTCTTAGCACTTTCAAGAGCCATCTGAAAACCTATCTTTTCAAAGCACATTTAGGGTAATGCTTTTTTGTTTTATTCTGTAGTTAGACGTGCTGCTTTTATTTTTAGCTTATTATTTTTGTGCTGTAGATTTTCTATATTAATGATTGTTTCGAATGAATCACAATGTATAAAGGAATGTATGCGTGAGATCAAGCGCAATGAGTAATTTGTTGAATTAGAATTGCGCTATAGAAATGCAATCCATTATTATTATTAAACTGGACCCGCTGGTTAGATAGAATGCATTGCCATTCATGAGCGCGGTCTGCCGTCGGTAAGTTACCCGGCCCACTATTTTTAGACTGACAGGGGATTCCCGTAATCTCGCTCTCAGCGCATGCGTATGCTGCCTATTTCCTGCATTTCGAAGTAAACAACGATGTCGAAGACTGAGAGTAAGTCCGTGAAAAAATGGACAAATCTAAAGAGAAACCATCGGAATGGAACGGCAGGCCGTATGAAAACGGGCTGTGGGCAGTGCCTTCTAAACCCACAGACGAGCTGATCGACTTGATTGTTGGTGGTGACAGTGACCTGATCCAAGGTATCAGAGGTGAGTCAAACATGATGAGAATACTTGAAAAGCCTGCAGTAAAAGCTGTGTGTATCACTGTATTGCATGTGCATGTTACTGTGTGTGTGCCACTGTGTGTGAGGGAGAAAGAGCGTGTGTTGTGTGCATGCACGTACAAACATCCAAATGTGTAGATGTGCGTGTGCGTTATCATGCATAGCCCAATGTGCAAGTGCATATATCATGTATGTGGTTTGGAGTTATTCCCAAGCAATATTGTAAGGCACTTAGCAAGTGTAATGCATGAGTGTGGAAGTGTATGTCTGTGGGAGTGGAGGGTAGGTGACCGAGTTAATGTGTGTTTAAGTGTCATGCAGTGAGTCATGTAAATGGAATTATTTTAAATTTTTTTTTTTTGCAATTGGTTGTCTTGAAAGGGATGTGTGTGTGTGTGTGTGTGTGTGTACGTGTGTGTGTGTGTGTGTGTGTGTGTGTGTGTGTGTGTGTGTGCGTGCTTGTGTGTGTGTGTGTGTGCATGTGTGTGTGTGTGTGTGTGTGTGTGTGTGGTGTGTGTGTGTGTGCGTGTGTCTTTAACAAGTGTGATGAATTTGTAGGTATGTACATAAGGAACTGTTCTAGGTAGACTTGGAACAGGATAGCATTTTGAGTTCGCTCATTATTGTACTTTCAGTCATTGTAAAGCAATTTCTAATGTTGGAAAGAAATGTTATTTTAATATTATAACACTATGACAATGATGATGATACTTAAATAAAAACCTCCCACAGTCCCCGAGCTGTTTTCTACCTGACCAACAGAAATAAATATGTGTGAGAAAATTTGTAGAATATTGTAACTTTCTATAATTTGAAAAAATACTCACTCAAGCAACTAATTAGGGATGTTTGTTGATGATGAATATTTTGTACCTTTGCTTGACTTGTATATGTATTTGATCAATATGAAATATACCTTTTTCAGGTGGTGGTCATGACACATTCCGACAGCAGCATCTACCAGCCAGCACTTGCAGTGAGCTTGGTAATTTCAATTCTAGATTCCTGATATACCCAACCCAAGTTTGTTTGTCTCGCATGCATGAATGTGTGTGCGTGTGTGGTGTGTGTGTGTGTGTGTGTGTGTGTGTGTGTGTGTGTGTGTGTGTGCTCTGTGTGTAGTGTGTGTGAGTGTATAGTATTGCTGATAGTGAAGTTAAAATTAGCCGTTGGCTAATGAGATGTATATTTAATTTCTTTAGTTGTTTTGCATACATTGCATGTATTTATATCTCTCTCAAATGAATATACTATGATTGTGAATGACGAATTGCAGAAAATAAATACATGTGATGAAGAAAACAGATCTGGAGTAACCTTTGATAAAGATCTATCCTTTGATCCTCACATCCAGAGAGTAGTGAACAAAGCAAATCAGATGATGGGACTCATCAGGAGAACTTTTACCTTCCAAGAAAAGGAGACATTTATCAAGTTATTTAAAGCATTTGTTAGACCTCATCTCGAATACGCTAATGTAATTTGGAGTCCCCATCTCAAGAGACAGTCAAAAATGATAGAAAATGTACAAAGGCGAGCTACTAAAATCCTGAAAGAATGTAGGAATTTAAACTAGAGAGAAAGATTACACTATCTCCAATTACACTCACTGAAAGGAAGGAGGATCAGAGGAGACCTGATCCAATTTTTTAAAATATTCCATAATTATGATGATGTCAATGTGCATGCGCTTTTAAAATTCTCAGAAGTGGATTGCACAAGAAATAATGAAGGCAAGATTTTTATTAGGCATTGTCATACTAACAAAAGAAAGTCTTGTTTTACCTTCAGAATTGCTAAATATTGGAATGCACTGCCTACTAACACCAAATATGCACCTGATATCAACAGCTTTAAAAAACTCCTAGATGAAGACCCTAAATTGAAAGATGCTTTCTTTAGTGTGGATTGAATATAATGTTATTTATGACAGGCATGCAACCAGACCGAACTTAAATTGAAAAATTATGAGGGGACGCAAATAGGCCGTAAGGTCTAAGGCTACAAAAAGCCGGTCCCTATTAACTACTACTACTACTACTACTAAATTGAAACAAACTCCAAATGCAGCTTTCTTCTACATTAAGCTCATCTAACCTGAGATCACACGAAGACATGTAATGTAATGTTTACATATAATTGTGATTCACAGAAAATTCCTTTTCAGTAAGTGATCGCTGATGTTACAAAATACTCAACAGTGCATTAAGTTGTCATGTTTTGATAACTGAACATTTCTATGCTGGATCCACACTTAATGTGTACTGTCTGCATAAGTTGTTAAACGTGTTAGGTAGTCTGTTTTCAACTCCGATTATAAACCTTGAGCTTATGTGAATCGATTTTGGGGCACTAGAAATGTACAAACATTTGTAACTTAGCTTTCCTGTTGTTTGAGAAAAAGATTGAAAAGCTAATCATGTTTCTTCTTTCAGAAAGCTTGCACCACAAAATATACAATATACATGTAGATTCTAGTACAACAATTAGATGATGACAGATTATTGTACAACAATCTGATGGCTATTATGACATGGATTACTGTACAACAATCTGATGGCTGTTATGACATGTAATGCAGTATATCTTGTGATGCATTCATTTTGAGTGGATACATTCCCTCTGTGAACATTTTCAAACTGTATGAAATGGTTTAATAGCAAACAAAATGTTCATGTATATACAGGACACTGGCCACATGGATATAATATTTCCTGGGGATGTTATGTGATCACAGGATTAGAAATTGCCATGAACTACTCACTACCTCCCAATGACAGTGAGGGTTTTCTGACACTGATATCATTCTCTTGGCAGCTCAAATGACCAGCCAGCCAACATAATAAGGAAAGTGATCTGAATGCAACTATGCCTGTGGACTCAGACATCCTAATCCTAGAAGGTAAATCATATCAGCAAATTAAGAAAATATTCTGAAAATGAAAAGAAAATTTGTCTGAACAAAGGGAATTTTCCACACACACACACACACACACACACACACACACACACACACACACACACACACACCAAGACCAAAAACGGTGCAAAAATTGAAGCCACATAACACCTAACAGATAATGGCAATATTTCAGTTTATTTTAACCTTTCTCAAACCACACTGGCCAGTTGACAGACAAAGAAAAAGGCAGTCTCAGCCTAACATCTAAAACGGATGCACAACATGTCCAAGGTCAAATGAAAACTTTCACCTTGACACTGAAAATATGATTCTGCAGCATGGAGTCTTTTTCCAAATTGTGTCAAGTATGATCCATGTGACTAAAATAGCATTTGCTACCTAACAGCAAAAATTAAGCACTGTGTACTTATGCAAGTCTTGTTGTCTTTATGCATATTTTTGTTTGTTTGGTATTTCAGGATGGTGTTGTTATATAAACATATTTGGAAATCAGTCTCAGTAATATATTTTATCTAAATAAAATAATATGGTATTTTAATGAAATATTTCATCCTTGACCCACACTACACAGTGAAATTAGGTCCCTTTAGAAATGTGTGTTCAAAATTCTAATATCATATATGCAGGTTTTTTTTACTTCAAGTGTGTTCTAGAGACACTGATGAATGTCAGATTGTTGTCTGTCGAGGAAATCTGGTGTGATCAGACAGAAAGCACGTTTATAGTGTGTCACACTTTAGGCCTGAAAGTTGAGTGGTGTCTTTTCCTTTGTGTGTGTGTGTGAGTGTGTGTGTGTGTGTGTCCACAAAGAACAACAGCAACTACATTCTGTACACCAGGTATTCTTGTAATTGTACTGCTTACTGAAAGATTTGGTACATTTTTTGAACAGTTGTACTTCATTGCACATTGCCTGACAGTTGTAAAACTGTATGACTATTTCACTGGATAGAAATTTCAAAATAAGAAGAAAGAGCAAGAAAGAGGAGCTGATACATTATCAAAATTATACAAAAACACATTGTCTGTGTCACTGCATTTTTGTTTGTTTTGTTTTGTTTTTAAAGGTTTATGTCATTTGTAATTAAAATCAGTAAGCATTCACATTTCATTTTCATTTCATAATTATGGCTGTCAGCCTAGCTGACTAAGTGCCATATCAGGGGTACTCCATATTATCAGAGCATACTACATTACCGAGATACGACACTGCCTCTTACAGCCTACAAGTCCGTTCAGTCGATTATCTCCCTTAGTCGCGCGGGCTGCAGGCTCGCGGCTGCTATGTGGAAAACGTTGCCGTGATGTAAACAACGACGCCGTCGGGCCGCATTTGTTGTCATAACTTTACCTTGAACTGCTTCAGCAGTTTGTGACGACAGATTCAATGCCTCTACACATTTTTTGGCCCTCCTTGTGTTTGTGTGCGTGTGCATGTAGGTGCGTGTGTGCACTGCATGTGTGCATGCATACGCATGTATATTTATGTATGTATAGTGGTGTGTGAGTGTGTGTGTGTGTGTGTGTGTGTGTGTGTGTGTGTGTGGTGTGTGTGTGTTGCATGACTGTGGTAAGATGGGTGAAGGTGGGTGGGGAGAGAGAGAGTTTGTGGCTTGTTTCTAAATTTAAAAAAAGACCATTTATTTGTCTCCAAATCAAACTTTAATTGTGTTGTGTCAGTTTTATAAACAACGTCCAACAATGCATAATGAAAGGGGTGGAGGTGGGGGGGTGGGAGGGGGTTAATGCAGTCCGTCTCATCCCACAAAACATAGAAAAAAGTTTTTTGCCATCAATACAAGATGGATTAAAAACAAAACTGGTTGCATTTTCCAAACAGTCCTGCAAAAATTTGCAACAAATGTCTTGTTTAAAATACGAGCAAAGAAGAAGCACACAATTTCAAATACACACATCAACCTCAAAGTAGACATTGCGACGAGATAGGCCTAGACATGAAACGGTCATTGATACATGTAGGCTTACACACGAGTATGCTGGGGGTGGAGGGGGTGTTAGTAATCGTGAGAGAGAGTGAACTCTTGACAGTTCATTGATGGGACAGTTTCATCTTTTCTTGTTTCTTTTAAGACACTTTTGGTGGAAATGAGGGAACTGCATATTTTCAATGTGAAATGCAGGCGAACAGACAGAAATTTGTCGACAATAAGTTTCTCAGTGTTGCATTGCGCCAGGGACATGAAAGAACAGTTTGGCTCATTTTCTCTTTGACAATGCTCCGCAAACGGGCTCTGACGTTGTCACCGATGATGATTTTATCCACACTGCTGACATAAGCTATTTCAAGAACCTTCACGGCCTCCACCAACTGCGGACTTGGTACTTGCAGGCCTTTTTCTTTGTCAAGGTTGAGAAACTGCTTTGTTTCAAGTAACATTTCATCTTGTCGACCAGAAAGGAGTTCCTGTCAACATACTGTTGCATGAGATCGCAGAACTTCATTTTGAGCTTCATGGCAATGTACCAGCGATATAGGCCAATACATTGTCCTCTACTTTTGAAGGTTGCAGTCTTTTGGTGGTGGGAGAGGCATGGCCCAATGCGAAACACTGACTCGTTTTCATCTTCCTCCATCGTCCGCAACTTCTGTGCTGGCAGGTTCTTCGTTTGCTTGACATTTCAACTTCAGCAAAAAATGGCTCGAATCATCTTCACAGTTGCTGCCGTCACTGTGGACAAAGATTTGAGCTACCATTGCCTGGCGAATCAATTTTCGCAGTGCTGCGGCAGAAGGGTTTTCTACCCGTCCACTATTTCCACGGATCTGTGAAAAAAAAATTCTCGAGACAATCTTGGTTCAGCCTGTCTGTGAGAAGGAACTTGAAACCAAACTGTTCATGCAGATCCGCCCAGAGACCTTGCACAGCTCTGATTGCCATTTTCCACCCCGTGAGGCAGGGAAGCTGGCTTCCTGATATTGGCTGGACCTTGTCTAGCCAGGCAAGCATGCGTTCAAAGAACTCTTCATGGCCAGATTGGCTTGAAATAGCATTCCCCATGACTTTGCTGGACGACAGATTTCTGGAATTAAACGCATTGAAAAGTTGGTCAAACTGCTCAATGAAATTGGCTGTCGCCGTTGCCTCTTCTGGTAAAACATGAAGACGACTGGAGAGTTGTATGCCAGCAGCAACAGAGTGCGACAACACTTGAGCTGCATATCGTACCTTTAGAGAAGAGAAAGGTGGCAATGAAATGTGCCTTTCTGTGAGTTTGGGAGCGATTCTCACATTGTTCTCTTTGTCAAACCTGAACAAGTCTTCAACGTGCTGCCAACTGATGGTTTCCCCATCAAGAAGAAACCCTTTGTTTTTGAGATTGTTCCGAATATTCTTCAACAGATGGGGCGGGTCATAGATGACATACACTTTTCGGCCTTCGTGCAAGAAGAAGGGCTCATTCTCAGAGATTTTCAAATGGGTGTTAAATGTTTTCCTGTTGTTTGAGCCTTGGTCCGCAATCACCGCTTTGACAGTCAGACCAGCCTGCTCTGTCTTTGAAATGCACTGCATCAAAAGAGAATGGAGCATTGCACTGTCAATGGGGCCACTAGAAAGGAAATATCCTACTGGCTGCTTCCATTTACTTTTGAGTCCCCGCACCATGAAGACAGTGGCATGGTTTGCGGCATATTCACTTCTGCCAAGATCCCCAAAGTCTTCAAACCCTTCAACTCTGTCCCTTCCTGCATCGTATGCAACAGATTCCTTTATGACATTTCATCAAAAATGATTGCACATACTTTGTCATCGGAGAGAGTGATTTCAGTTTCAACGCAAGAGCGTCAAAAATGGCCTGGCTGAAACCAGGGTACACCTGTGTGTTTCGCATCACTCTCTGGAGCGTTCTTACCGCTGGTAATAGAAACACCTCTTCAAGAGCCTATATGCCTTGGGACTGGCATGAAAAAGAGACAAAGCAAGAGCTTTGTCTTCTTCGCTCCAACGTACCCCTTCTTCTTTTTCCCTACAGCTTTCAACTGCGATTGAATGAATCTAACAGAAGACATGGGCAAGAAATGTGAGAGTTCAGAAACAATGTTAGCCTTTCTCTGAGCTATGCTTGATCTTTTGGTCCCCCTTTTGACTGTAACCCAACCCGGTAGAGCTTGTTTCGACTTGACTTCAGCCTCTGCTTGAGAATTTTTAACCCGTCTTTGTGGAGATGGCTTGAGGATGGTGTAGGTTCAGTTGCTAAGCTGAGCTCCTCTCCTTGATCTGCACCACAAAACACACCCATGCACATTATTAATGACTGGAGAAATGGAATCTGATTTCATCACTTTACATAAATTTTCAAGGAATGAAATTGGAAAATTAATCTCCTCTCTCTCTCTCTCTCTCTCTCTCTCTCTCTCTCTCTCCTCTCTCTCTCTCTCTGTTTTTCTGCCTCTCTCTCTCTCTCTTCTCTCTCTCCCCCCCCCTCTCTCTCTCTCTCTCTCTCTCTCTCTCTTCTCTCTTCTCTCTCTCTCTCTCTCTCTCTCTCCATTAAAAACCTTTTAGAGCGAATACATGATCTGAGGTACTCTACGAATTTCATCTATGCAAAGTGATTTGTAAATATCTTGCTGTGTCTGAATTCGATGATTTAATCATTTTTTCTTTCATTGCAAGACAGTAGTCTTTAATCACAAGCATTCCCTGTAAACTCGTGATTACCATCACCTTTATCACCACATCCATCCCAACATTCATGATCCAGTTTACTTTACATACCTGTTTCATGCACACGCTGCTTTTTGCTCGTTCTTTGGGGGGCCGGTGCTTGTCGTTTCCTTGGCGATTTCTTGACGACTTGACTTTAGGTGGTGGGTTTGGGACGTCAAAGATGGTGGGCTTTCCATCGTGTTTTTAAACGGCTCCTCGGGTCGTCAGGTCTCAGGAACTGGTTTGGCTCAAAATGCTTCCGGCAGAATAGGTAGCTTTGGTTGAGCTGTGCACTGGTCTTGCCGATCAGGTCTAATCTCCGGCTATTTTGAACCCACTGTCTGCACTGGAGACACAGGGACAACATGCTGCATAATTATACCTCTTATGAATTATACACATGTGCTGTTTGTATTTGTTTCACGGGATTTCAGATTTCGATCTATATATCAACCGATATATGCCACAACTGGTTTTCTCTCTCTCCTCACACCACCACACACACACACACACACACACACACACACACACAACACACACACACACACACACACAAGCCATGCAACTGCACGCAGAGAGAGAGAGAGAGACAGAGAGAGAGACAGAGAGAGAGACAGAGAGAGAGACAGAGAGAGAGAGAGAGAGAGAGAGAGAGAGAGAGAGAGAGATTCGGTGATGAAACACGTGTGTCGGCACTGTCATTATCAACATAAACATCAATGGCATGTGAGGGCACGGTATGCGTGGTCTGGTTTTCCCGACATGTCGCCATAAAGTGAGGGCACGGTATGCGTGGTCGGTTTCCCGCGCCTAGTTGTTTAGCTAACGGGACTGTAAATAAGCCAGTTAGGCTTAATGATTTCTAGAAGAAACAAGGTATGCGCATTGCTCTTTCCTTTCATATATATATATAAACTTTTAAAAATCCGCCCATGTGGCTTCATAGTCATACTATAAACTTGATCTAGACTAGACTCAAGTTGCACCAGATGCATAGTCCCACACCGTATTGCTTACGTGGTTTACTCTGCCAATAATTAATAAAATGCAATAAAGTTTGTACATACCTTTCTTCATCCTTTGGAAAACGAAAAAATGCCAGCCCTTCACAATCGATTTTGTTGCGAGCGTTTGAACAACCGATAGCGCTGCAGGCTTCGCCTCCTTGCTTCTTGCGCGTCGCCATGTTGGAGCTGAGTTTACACGTGCTGACTAAGGGCCGTAACCTAGTCCGCGGTCTTACGGAAAACCCCAAGTGTCGTATCTCGGTAATGTAGTATGCTCTGATATTATGCTAAGGGCCAAGAGTTGTAACAAAACTATGCAGCAACTTTCCAAAACTTGGATGCATCTGGAAAAGTGTTGTCAGTAATGTGATATGAAAGAACAAATCTTTACACCCAAGATACAACCCAAGATTATATTGCATGCGACATTCTTAGTCATATGTGTTACTAACTGCTAGTTCCAGCTGAGAGAGAAACAGAAGTCACACTGCTACATTTGTGAGCATAAATATGCAGCATGGTACCATTGAAAATTTGTTCTTGGTTTTGTTTCAATTTTTGTATCCAGGTCAAAACACTGCTATTACTGAAGACAATGTTAAATGGTGGGGCCTAAGGGTAGCCACTTTGAAAGTCAACATGAAATGAAGGTTGTTAATGCCATGCATTTTTGATAGGTGTGTTAATAATGTCTTAAAATTTATCAGTTAGTGTAAAACAATGTTGTTTTGCTCATGACTGTTTTTTGTGAGGGTAAGATACAGGCCAATTATTGCAGTGAGTAGTGCATGCATGCAAGTGTCCTTTTTTTCCTTCAGCATTTTTTTCTCATTCATTTTGCAATGTTGATGCCAAAATTGTATTTGTTTTTGGTGTATATATACACATATAGTTGAACACCATTTGTCTAATAAACATTCAACTGAGAACATGTTTGTGTGTATTTTATGTGTTTTCACTGAAACATTCTCTTTGTCTTCTGTTGTTTACTGTTTACTCAAAGCAATGTTCAGGTTTTTACATTCATGACAACATGAACGTAATAGATAACTTATTGTTTGCACTCTACATTACATTATTGACCACCTTGTTCATAAAATATATTGTAGAATCCAACATGGACACATACATAATAAACACCAACAATAATACCAATTGTACGGGATGCAGTTGACTGGCTGACTTGAAGCAGTTCTCCAACTGCGTCTTCAAATGTGCCAGTAGGCTAGCACAGAAACGAATGGCTAAGCATACGGGTACGTGCCAGTTTGCCGCGTGCCAGATTGCCGACTTTTGAGCACTCTCTCAGCCCTTCGGGCTTAAATGTGTGAGCACGACTTGGCCTAACGGCCTTCGTTCATTCGTCCTTCGTCCTCCTCATCATCATCATCCAATTGACGGCCCCAATCAACAAGCTGATTATTATGCCGTACTATGGAGGTTGTGCTGAGTTAGAAAAGCCAGGATAGAAAGATAGAGACCTAAGATAGTGAGAAAAACAAGGGCAACTAATGCATTTAAATGACAGGAGAGATACCTACTCTATGTGGGTTTTATCAGCAGGCTACTACTTTTCACTCTTCATCCGGAGACAGGCTCCAGACTAGCTGATCCAAATTCTCTCTGAGAGTGAACCCGGACCAAAAATAAATTAAATCACAAAAGTGCTAAGGAAGGAGTGGGATGGGGTGTCGACCTAATCCTACTTATACTATCTAACTAAGATTTGTCATTTTAGGTTTAGTTGTGTGGAACCCCTGACCCAAAGGCGCCTGGGGTGCCATCCATCATCATCTCTGACAGGTCGTTCCAATCCCGAATGGTCCTTGGGAGAAACGCATGTTGTCGGTATTGTGTCCTGCACTGTATGAGGCTGAGCTGCTGTGTGTGACCTCTTCTCTGCCTGGCAGGAGCTGGTGTCAACTTGTCCTTACATATGGGGACGACAGCCTGGCCACACAAGATCTTGCGAAGCATCGCCAGCCTTGCCTCTTTCCTGCGGTTCTGAAGGGAGGGCCACTCCAGCCTGTTTATCATTGCGGTGACACTTGATGTGTTGTGATACCTGTTCACAACAAACCGAGCGGCCTCCGTTGTACGGCCTCAATCTTCTCGATGTTTCGCTGCGTGTACGGATCCCACACAGTGCAAGCGTATTCCAGGATAGGTCGGACCAAAGTCTTGTAAGCGGTTTCTTTTATCTGGGTGGAACTGATCTTAATGTTTCGCCTGAGAAAGCCGAGGGTCTTATTGGCTTTGGCACAGATGGAGTTGATGTGCTGGTCCCAGTTCAAATCTTTACAGATGGTGACCCCAAGATATTTGGCAGCGGTGGCGTTTACCAATTTTTCTCCGTGCAGATGGTAGTCGAACTCAGCAGTAGTTCTTTTGCGGGTGACAGGCAAGACTGAGCACTTCCCCGGATGGAAAGCCATGTCCCAGCTTTGCTCCCAGCTTTCCAAATGTTGGAGGTCTTGTTGCAACTGCTGTTGGTCAAGGTCTGTAGCAGAGAGGCGGTAGGCAGCAGTGTCATCTGCAAACAGGCGGGTCAGTGAGTTGAGTTGCTCCGGTAAATCATTGATATATGCCAGAAACAAAGCTGGTCCAACAACTGAACCTTGTGGTACTCCTGAGCGGACACTGATAACGCCTGAAGTTTCTCCATTCACCACAACTGCCTGTCGCCGATCACCGAGGAAGGCCCTGAACCACTGGTGGACTTTGCCTCGAACTCCATAGTGGTTTAGCTTGTGGAGCAGAAGACTGTGGTTTACTCGATCGAATGCCTTGGCGAAGTCTAAGATCACAATGTCTGCCTGGTTTCCCTGCTCCATGTTCTCACTTAGTTCTTCCATCAAGTCCAGCAGCTGAGTTTCACATGATCTTGATTTGTGAAAACCATGCTGTTCCGGTCGGAGGATTTTGTTGGACTCGAGGTGTTTCATGAGAGCACTGACAATGACATGTTCCAAGATCTTACATGGCTTCGCCCTACTCTAATCTAAAGACCATCGATTCTGCTTTGGAGTAGACTGGGACACTGGTTACGCCAGGGGGGAGCCTTGCAGTATGGGCCTCCTCCGGCGGCACGCGGGTGTTCGGCAATCTGGCACGCGGCAAACTGGCATGTCCCCAAGCATACTTGCTGTACCTGGCAACAGTGCTCCCCTTCGATTCAGGTGTTCAGTTTCCTCGTTTATTGCGTCTGTGAGACTCAAAATGTGCTCACGACGAAATCTGAACTTAGTGAACAGTTCCGCGTCGTTTAACGAGTCAGTTGGATTATTTCTATCGCGAAACACTCGTTCCCGTCGCAAAACACGCCGTCGGAAATTTCGCATGTACACGAACGCCGCCATATTTAACCTCCGGTTAGGCAGTGTGACGGCGGGGTCCCCCTCCGTTAAATTACCGCCGGTCAAAACCACCGGTTAGCCGTAACCGATGGCCATGAATGCGTGGTTGTGGGAGCTAACCTCCGGTTAGAGAGTTAACAGGCGGAAGTCGGGTTTAACCTCCGGTTAAGTCTGTTTGACCGACTCGTTAGCATTGCTGTTTCAACAATGCGACTTGATCGAATTATAGTGATAATGGCTGCATAATCACATTCGAGTCAGTTGTCAAGTCGTTTATGTGTTGCAATTGCGTTCAACAGCTTGAAAATTACATCATCAAATTATGATGTCAAAAAGGTGGAAAAAAAGACGTAAACTGGAGCGTGCCTATTGGTGACGGTACTTTTTACATCAGGTCATCAGACGTCATAGAATTAGAAAACCACTTTCGAATACTAATGATTCTACATACTTTTGTGTGTGTGTGTGTGTGTGTGTGTGTGTGTGTGTGTGTGTGTGTGTGTGTGTGTGTGTGTGTGTGTGTGTGTGTGTGTGTGTGTGCGCGCGCGCGTGTGTGTGTGTGTGTGTGTAATGGGAAGGAAGGGTATGATGGAATGGGGGGGGGGGGGGGGGGGGCGTGAACTGTGACGTCAAAGTTTGAATTGGATCATGCGTTGTGTGATGGCTGCTGCAGTTCTCCGTGTTACGCAGGCATTGGTGCTCATAAGTAGCTTACAAAGATGTGAGTATTAATGGTACCAAAAGATGATGTCAGATGTGCCTATAGTCATTTACGATGAACATCTTTGTTACCACATAAGGGTGCAGATTAGCAAATTATCCATGGATACCTGCCGACCTTTTGGAATCCAAATTCAGGAGCCAGGCAATAAAGGGGGATGGGAAGGGCTGAAGAGAGTGCAGTTCAGCTTTTGTCTGAAAGTATTTCTAGCCTCCAACCCCATCCCCCACCCCCTTGTGCTTCAGTTGCCAAATGTGGGGTCCAAAAACAACATGTATTTTCCATACATGCAATAGTCAACATTCACCTATCTTTTGGCCTATGTTCCGCAGTACTTTATCATCCCCTGTAATAAAACCGAAAGAATGATCCCAAGCCCCACATTCTAAACGCAGTTTTGGAATTCTAGATCCTTTGACAAAACTCAGAATTTCTGGAATAATTTCTTAACTAGAAAACTCCAGAAACATTTTGGTAGGATCGGTAGCTAAATCCATGTGACAGAAGATAACCAAGTAAGGAAAAATCAACGCGACAATGCGATTATTAGGACAGATAACATTTCTTTTTTCCTCCACGCATTTTATTCAGGTAGCATAAGAGCTTACATATGCGCAGAAAGAACACAGTGCGCAGAGATTTTTTACACATATTATAATGAGCATATCTGTGGATGACATACATAGGCCTACACATTCTTTTTGCACTCCCAGTTCTTATAGAACAGGGAGTACTTTAGAATGGGAACGAAGAAATGCTGTGTGTGTGTGTGTGTGTGTGTGTGTGTGTGTGTGTGTGTGTGTGTGTGTGTGTGTGTCCATGGTCAAAATGTGTTCCACTCGCTCCAGACAAAACTACTGGACCGATCTTTCTAAAAATTTAAAGGTATATGTTCATTATGGGCCACGAATGATGCCCGATGTTTTAGTTTACCGTTATAACCGTTAATAAGGGCTGTAACGGCCTGTAACGGTTTTTCTTCTTTATGGAATATCTCAGAAAGTACGTGGCCGATCTTTGTAAAAATGAGCAGGTACATTCATTATGAGTCAAGGATGATGTC
>JAFLJL010004410.1:2500-12500 GCA_018398815.1 Conus ventricosus
ATAGACAACACCACGTCATTCCTGACAGATAGACACACCACGTCATACCTGACAGACAACACACGTCATTCCTGACAGACAACACCACGTCATTCCTGACAGAAAGACAACACTACGTCACTCCTAACAGACAACACCACGTCACTCCTGACAGACAGACAACACAACGTCACATCCTGACTGACAGACAACACCACGTCACTCCTGACAGACAGACAACACAACGTCATTCCTGACAGTCAGACAGCACACGTCACTTCTGACAGGTAGACAACATCACGTCACTGCTGACAGAGAGACAACACCACTCACTCCTGACAGGTAGACAACACTACGTCACTCCTGACAGACAGACAACACATTGTCATTCCTGACAGACAGACAGCACCACGTCACTTCTGACAGGTAGACAACATCACGTCACTGCTGACAGAGAGACAACACCACGTCACTCCTGACAGGTAGACAACACCACGTCACTCCTGACAGACAGACAACACCACGTCACTTCTGACAGGTAGACAATACCACGTCATTTCTGACAGACAACACAACGTCATTCCTGACAGACAGACAACACCACGTCATTCCTGACAGACAGAAAACACAACGTCACTCCTGACAGACAGACAACACCACGTCACTCCTGACACACAGACAACACCACGTCACTTCTGACAGGTAGACAATACCACGTCATTCCTGACAGACAACACAAACGTCATTCCTGACAGACAGACAACACCACGTCATTCCTGACAGACAGACAACACCACGTCACTCCTGACAGACAGATAACACCACGTCACTCCTGACAGACAGACAACACCACGTCATTTCTGACAGGTAGACAAAACCACGTCATTCCTGACAGGTAGACAACACCACGTCGCTCCTGAGAGACAAACAACACCACGTTACTCCTGACAGACAGAGAACACCACGTCACTCCTGACAGACAACATACACGCCATTCCTGACAGATAGACAACATCACGTCACTGCTGACAGTAGACAACACCACGTCACTCCTGACAGACAGACAACATCACGTCACTCCTGACAGACAGAAAACACTGCGTCACTCCTGACAGGTAGACAACACCACGTCAATCTGACAGGTAGACAAAACCACGTCATTCCTGACAGACAGACAACACCGCGTCACTCCTGGCAGGTAGACAACACCACGTCATCTCCTGACAGACAGACAACACCACGTCATTCCTGACAGACAGACAACACCACGTCACTCCTGATAGGTGGACAACACCATGTCACTCCTGACAGACAGACAACACCACGTCACTCCTGACAGACAGACAACACCACGTCTACTCCTGACAGACAGACAACACCACATCATTCCTGACAGACAGACAACACCACGTCACTCCTGATAGGTGGACAACACCATGTCACTCCTGACAGACAGACAACACACGTCACTCCTGACAGAGAGACAACACCACGTCATTCCTGACAGACAGACAGACAACACCACGTCACTCTTGACAGAGAGACAACACCACGTCATTCCTGACTGACAGACAGACAACACCACGTCACTCCTGATAGGTGGACAACACCACGTCACTCCTGACAGACAGACAACACCACGTCATTCCTGACCGACAGACAGCACCACGTCACTGCTGTTTCAGGTGATAGCCAACGCGACCTGCCAGCAGCAAAGCGTGCTGGTGAATCTGACCGCCTTTGATGACGACACAGGGGTGAAGGTCACGTCACCTACTCCATGGAGTCCACCGAGCACCAGGATGTCTTTGGGGTGGATGCTGTCTCAGGTACGGGCTGGCAGGAGACAGGATGGAAGGGAGGAGGGAGGGGAGGATTGTGAGGGACAACGGTTTGGATGAGTGGAAGTAGTTAGTGTTGTTGGCTTTTTTTTGTTTTTTCGTGTTCTTTGTTTGTTTTTTACCGCTGTCAACCTCGGTGTAATGTCGATGGAGGAAGGACTAGCGCACAGCCCAAACACACTCACAGCTTGCTTACAACTCATTCATAATATCATGCATTCGTCACATCAAACCACTAGTAAAGTCTATAACTTTACTACACATGTTCATAAAACGAAACATCAATGCATCTGGAATCAAATGAAATAAAACATTCTCTCTTTCCTGAACTCACAAAATCATTTATCTAAAACATCGTTAACTAACCCGGGTATAAATAGATTTCTACTTTACCTGGCAGGTGATCTTAACTATTCACGAATCACTGTCTTTTCTTTTCTTTTCTTTTTCTTTTCACTGTCACTTCACAACACGACACAACTGCCGGCACTGGTGTTGGTCTGATGGCGCCTGGTCAGGTGAGACTGTTGGCGTTGGTCTGTGTTCTGCTTGGCGAAGTGACGCTGCCAGGTATGAGGTCGAACCCCGGTTAGGGTAGAACAGTGACTATCAACATCGATCTGTTCTCCTTTCTTTCTTCCTGCATTAACGCATTGCACTCTCTCTCTCTCTCTCTCTCTCTAGTCTGCTCTTATCAAATGGAACATGGTTGCTTTTCTTTTTTTTTTCTTTTCTTTCTTTTCTTCTTCATAAATTAGCAACTCTTTCTCTTCTCCACATCTCTCCTCAGTCCTTCCTCTGCAGACTATCTCATGCTAATCTCTCAACTTGGTTCTCTTCTCTCCTTCCCCTCATCTCTCTGCTTTTCTCTCAAGCAGACCTAGAACCTCTCCCTCTCTCTGTCTCTCTGTTCGTTCTTCCCCTCGTTTCTCTCCTCTCTTCATCTCTCTGGGCCTTTCCCTCGTGCAGAGACTACACCTAAAACCTCCTCATCTCTCTGTTCGTTCTCATCTCCCTGCCTTCCTGTAGGCGAGAGCCTACTCTCCCGAACTCCTCTCTCTCTCTCTCTGTCTGTTCGTTTTCCTCCTTCCTCTCTCACTCACACATTCCTTTATCCCTCTAACCCCCGTGTCCAAGGGCCAGTACCATTGGTCAGTATTTTTACCCTTGATCCCCGAAGTTGTCTCCCTCTAATTCCATTGGACGTTCAAATCATGACAGTCCCGTCTACACACGCCTTACTCTCTGTGGTGTCAATTGGTCATTTATTTGATTAGCTAGATTTCACCCCCCACCACCACACTACCTTCCCCCCTTCCCTACTTCACTGGCGCGGTGTGGCTTAAGTGGTGGACACTGGTCAATCTAAATTGGCCAGCTGAGTCTGGGTAGGCACCACGACGTCCGAGTAACAATGACGTTGGTTCCACAAAGTGGCTAGATGAGCTTGAGCTCGGCTCTGCGACTTCGTCTCGCTAGACATCGAGGCGTCGGTCAAAGCTGTTAGCCCGTATAGCCGGACAGACCGTCTTCCTGAAGCCTCTCCACTAAGCTTAATTGGCCGGACCCGACCTATGGGCCCGTCTCTCTGACGCCTAGAATGTTTGAGTTTGGACTTAGGTCCGAACAAATTGACTGGCGACTCCCCAAGTTAGGTTGTTCCCCCCAAGTTAGGTTGTTTCATTTTTTTGTCCGTGACAATTTCCCCCTTGCAAAAGACCATGCTCCGCATTGTCTCAAAACAACGGTACAAAAAGGACAACAACCGAATTTGCTGACACACAGCTACACGCGCAAGTTTGGAAAATACTTTACAACCAACGGTTTATAAGTTATAAAATATACAATTAGTGAATACCACTCCAATGAGTTATCATTGACGTGCGCTCTTGCGTTATTTCAACTCATTCTATAACGACCTCTGTGCGCACTTATGCAATTCCCCTACCTGCGGATTTGCCATCTCTCCTTTTTCACATTCTTATGAAAAGCACAATATAATATGATCACGATCCATGACACTTCACTGAGGAATCTCCATCCTCGCTTATTGCAAATAATGCATCACTACACAAGCGACTGTATGCTCCACGCATAACTACATCCACATGAACAAGTCTCACAAAGAAAATATGAACAAGTCTCACACAAAAAAAAAATATGAACCATAGCCAACTGGGAATGAACCCATATCCAATCAACATAACTGGAATCAACACATATTATCAACAAAGCACCCTGGATATGACTGACTTCCTCTGAGTTGCAGCTTGCTAGACTACACGACTTAAATAGTCAAGCTCCGACATTCTGTCGACCGGGAATGTACTGCACTCGATACCTGTAGGGCTGCAATGCCATTGCCCAACGCAGAACCTGCTGTTTTTCAACTGCGCCTCCTGCAGGAATTTGAGTGGTTGATGATCCGTCTCGATCACGAACTCTTTCCCATACAAGTATTTGTGGAACTTCTGCACGGCCCACACGACAGCTAAACACTCCTTCTCCACCGTTGCGTACCCTTCTTCACACTTTGTCAACTTCCTGCTAGCGTAATCTCACAGGAAACTCGACCCCTTCATGCTCCTGTAACAATACTGCACCTATCCCACCACCTGATGCATCTGTCCGCAACAAAATGGTTTGGATATATCTGGTAGCTTCAAGATGGGACGGGAACCTAGTCTTCCAACACCGTCTGCAGTGCTTGCTCTGCAGCGTCTGACCACTCGACCACTGCCGGTTTCCCTGCCTTGACCAAATCACTGAGAGGACATCGTGATTGCAGCAAAGTTTGGGACAAACTCCCTATAGAACCCAATAAAACCTAGCAGACTCCTGACTTCTGTTTTGGTCTTTGGTCTCTCTGAATTCATCATCTTCTCCACCTTTCCTCTTTCCGGCTGCTTTGTGTCGCCTCCGACAACAAAACCTAGAACTCCTACTGTCCTACCCTTCATACAGTGACACATCCCTGTATGACTCTTCTCCTGGAAACTCAGGCAACAAAATCTCCCCTTCTTCTGCTGGGTCTCTTTCACCTCAACAATGATTGCTGCTGCGCCTATGTGCTGAGTCTCACGCTGAATATATTTGCGGAGAAAATTCGCATGGAAAAGTTTGGTTTTCCATTCACATCAATTCGGTAATCCCGACCGACCTTTTCAGTGATGGTGAATGGTCCTTTCCAATGCCTCAGCAGCTTGTTGTGACCCGTGGGAAGCAGTACCAGGACTTGATCTCCCGCCTTGAGGGATTGCTTCCTCACCTTCCTGTCATATTGCTTCTTCTGACCGACCCTAGCCTCCTGCAAACTTTCCTTGCAAACTACATGTCTCGTACCTGTGCCCACCTTTGGAACAGGGCGCGATTGGGCCAATCAGATCAACAGCCACTCTCCTGAACGGTGTGTCAATTAAAGGGGAGTTTAAGAGGCGCCTTCCTCTTCACCCTCTTGTGGCTGACCTTTGACACACATCACATGACATGCAGAACCGCTTTATGTCTGCCATTGCTCCTGGCCAATGAAAGTCATCAAAGACTCGGTCAGCCGTTTTAACCGGTGCCGAGATGACTCGCCATGAGCGACTCGTGACCCACTGACATGACAGTGTCACGATAACATGCCGGTACCTCTAACTGAGTGGTCACCTTACCTGTCTTCCCCTTGGTGAACACTCGGTACAACAGCCCGCCTTTCACAAGAAATTCTGTCTCACCTCCTCTAACCTCCTGTTTCTCTCCACCTCTTGCCAACTCCCAAGACTTCACGAGCGAAGGGTCTTGTTCCTGCGCTGCCCTAAACTCATCAGGCGACACATCTATGCCCGACTTCCTTCCTGGAACAACTAACGGTTTTAACAACCTTTTCCTCCTTCTTGCTCCGTGTCTGAACTGCTGCCCCTGTAGCAGTCAACAACTCAGGAATCCCCTGGATCCCTTGCCCTGGAATATTTCCAATGATCAAATCATGAAGGGGTTTCTCCATCACCAACGCAGACAACTCGCCTGAGAAGTAGGGGTACGTACTTCTATCTTAGCAACTGGAAACTCCCTCACAGTGCCATCGATTAGAGTACAGGTCTGGATTTGCCCTGTCAAATCCCCTTTATCGACCAGCGTTGTTCGTACTACCCCGCATGAACAACCAGTGTCTCGTAACACTTTCACCCTCTGCTGGCCAATCCACCCTTCTTCCACTGGTAACGAACCACTCAGCCTAGTGCCCTCCATCCCTGACACTGACTGCTGTCCAGTGCTAGCCATATGCTGCACTCCACCCTCTTCAGACTGAATCCCTTTTGGTTCCACTGCAGGTCGTTTCCCTTGACGACCCTTATCCACCTCTTGCCAGGCTGCTGCCTTCTGGAACCTCATGCGACAATCCCTCGCCACATGTCCCTTCTTGTGACAAATGAAACACCTAATGTCCTTTGCCCTTCCTTCTGCCCACCACTGGGTTTGCAGACTTTGCAGAAAACTCCCTGGTCTCCTTGCACTCTTCTCACCTGTGCCTAGCACCTGTTTCTCCTGCAACCTTCGTTCCCAAACGTGCCTCTCTATACACCTCTGCGAACTTCAACAACTCCCCTGCTGTCTCTGCTGTCTCTCTTTTCAAATGTATGGTTAGCTCAGGGCCGCAACCTGACAAAATCTGTTCTTTCATAACTAGCTCTTTCAACTCGGCGAACTCCTTCTTCGTACCACTCAACTCTAACCATTTCTCAAAATAGTGGTCCAAACGTGCACCAAACTGAGTGTACGTCTCACCTGCTTGTAATTTAGCTGAACGGAATTTCTTCCTGAATCCTTCCTCTGTGAGGTCAAATCCCTTCATTAAAAGACTCCTTCACAGCACCAAAATCAGACTGTTGTTCTGCTGGTAACGCAGTGAAAATCTGCAATGCCTTACCCGTCAGTAACGCCGACAAAATGACTGCCCACTCTTCTGGAGGCCAACCCTGACTGGTCGCAAACGTTTTCGAACCGACTGATGTATGCATCAATCGAATCGGTTCCTTCAGAGAATTTTGGCAACTTGGGTCGGGGAGCATAGCTGCGCACAGAGTCACTGGAAACTGAAACTACCATCCTCGGTGGTCTCCCTTTGTATTCTTACTTGTTCTAACTCTAATTGAACCTTTAATCTTTCTGTTTCCTGCGCTTCCCTTATTCTTTCTGTTTCCTGCGCTTCCCTTATTCTTTCTGTTTCCTGCGCTTCCTTTAGTCTTTCTGTTTCCTGTGTTTCTTTATCATTGGTAGCCTGAATCCTTAATTTTTCTATTTCCTGCGCTTCTACTGCAACGCGTCGTCTTTCCGCGCGTTTCATCCCTTTCCATCTCTTGTTGGTTTTCAACAAATGCACGCAACTCATCTCCTGAGTAACCTAAATCACGAGCGACGCTCACAAGTTGTTCAATAGGTGTGTTCTTTTCTTCCGCCATTATATCTCTTTCTTTTTTTTTTTTTTTTGAAACACGATTTTATAACTACGACAGCCAAACTGGTGTTACCGACACGAGTGACGTAATAGCACAATCCTATGAACGATAATATTAGCTTGGGACAACGTAGTTAGTTTTTATAAGACGCCCAGCGCCTGACCCAACTATGAGAGCGAATTATAGGAGATCTGTGCGAAATGAGTACTCTGGGGCTGAAATGCCAAGCCTAGTATTAACTATCTTGGAAGCAATGCCAAGCTAGTATTTAACTATCTTGGGAACATACAGTAAGACAACCCCTTGTCTTAGGATTACAATACTTGAATCCCACCCAGCTTCCTCTCTGAGAAGTTGAACAATTATAATAAATGGGCCAGAATATCCTGGCAGGCTCGCCAATAAATTGTCAACCTCGGTGTAATGTCGATGGAGGAAGGACTAGCGCACAGCCCAAACACACTCACAGCTTGCTTACAATCTCATTCATATATCATGCATTCGTCACATCAAACCACTAGTAAAGTCTATAACTTTACTACACATGTTCATAAAACGAAACATCAATGCATCTGGAATCAAATGAAATAAAACATTCTCTCTTCCTGAACTTCACAAAATCATTTATCTAAAACATCGTTAACTAACCCGGGTATAAATAGATTTCTACTTTACCTGGCCAGGTGATCTTAACTATTCACGAATCACTGTCTTTTCTTTTCTTTTCTTTTCTTTTCACTGTCACTTTCACAACACGACACAACTGCCGGCACTGGTGTTGGTCTGATGGCGCCTGGTCAGGTGAGACTGTTGGCGTTGGTCTGTGTTCTGCTTGGCGAAGTGACGCTGCCAGTATGAGGTCGAACCCCCGGTTAGGGTAGAACAGTGACTATCAACATCGATCTGTTCTCCTTTCTTTCTTCCTGCATTAACGCATTGCACTCTCTCTCTCTCTCTCTCTTCTAGTCTGCTCTTATCAAATGGACATGGTTGCTTTTCTTTCTTTTTTCTTTTCTTTCTTTTCTTCTTCATAAATTAGCAACTCTTTCTCTCTCTCCACATCTCTCCTCAGTCCTTCCTCTGCAGACTATCTCATGCTAATCTCTCAACTTGGTTCTCTTCTCTCCTCCCCTCATCTCTCTGCTTTTCTCTCAAGCAGACCTAGAACCTCTCCCTCTCTCTGTCTCTCTGTTCGTTCTTCCCCTCGTTCTCTCCTCTCTTCATCTCTCTGCCTTTTCCCTCGTGCAGAGACTACACCTAAAACCTCCTCATCTCTCTGTTCGTTCTCATCTCCCTGCCTTCCTGTAGGCGAGAGCCTACTCTCCCGACTCCTCTCTCTCTCTCTCTGTCTGTTCGTTTTCCTCCTTCCTCTCTCACTCACACATTCCTTTATCCTCTAACCCCGTGTCCAAGGGCCAGTACCATTGGTCAGTATTTTTACCCTTGATCCCCGAAGTTGTCTCCCTCTAATTCCATTGGACGTTCAAATCATGACAGTCCCGTCTACACGCCTTACTCTCTGTGGTGGTCAATTGGTCATTTAATTGATTAGCTAGATTTCACCCCCACCACACACTACCTTCCCCCCTTCCCTACTTCACTGGCGCGGTGTGGCTTAAGTGGTGGACACTGGTCAATCTAAATTGGCCAGCTGAGTCTGGGTAGCACCACGACGTCCGAGTAACAATGACGTTGGTTCCACAAAGTGGCTAGATGAGCTTGAGCTCGCTCTGCGACTCGTCTCGCTAGACATCGGAGCGTCGGTCAAAGCTGCTTAGCCCGTATAGCCGGACAGACCGTCTTCCTGAAGCCTCTCCACTAAGCTTAATTGGCCGGACCCGACCTATGGCCCGTCTCTCTGACGCCTAGAATGTTTGAGTTTGGACTTAGGTCCGAACAAATTGACTGGCGACTCCCCAAGTTAGGTTGTTCCCCCCAAGTTAGTTGTTGTTCATTTTTTTGTCCGTGACAACCGCCACATATCTTAATCAGATAATATGAGAGTTTACATATGCTCAGAAAAAAACAAAACAATAGTTTCTAGAGATTCCACACATGTAATAGGCATAGCCATGCATGACATAATTATGTTACTATTTTTAACATACTGTCAAAAGTAGAAGAAAAATGAACAATAGTAAAAGGTACCATGCAACCACACAGGGCAGTCTACAGAGCATTAATTATTATTGTGAGTGTGTGTGTGTGTGTGTGCGCGCGCGCGCGCGCTTGTGTGTGTGTGTGTGTGTGTGTGTGTGTGTGTGTGTGTTTGTGTGTGCGTGCGTGCGTGCGTGCGTGTGTGTGTGTGTGTGTGTGTGTGGTGTGTGTGTGTGTGTGTGTGTGTGTGTGTGTGTGTGTGTGTGTGTGTGTGTGTGTATGTGTGTGTGTGTGTGTGTGTTTGCGCGCGGGGTGTGTGTGTGTGTGTGTGTGTGTGTGTGTGTGTGTGTGTGTGTGTGTGTGTGTGTGTGTGTGTGTGTTTGCGCGCGGGCGCGCGCGCAAAGTTTTTCCTCGGCAAGGGATTCATCGCGAAATGGTTGTCTGTGCAATACGCAAGCTTTCTTTATTTCGTAGACCCCTTTCAATTTCCACTTTTGACAGGACTGGGTTTTCAGTTTGTTTGCCTTTCTTGATAGCGTGTTTGTGATAGGAGGGCTGTTTAAAAGAGTCAGGGAGACGAACAATGTGATCATCACCAATCGGGGCTGTACACAGGGGAATTCTACCTGAAACCCTCAGCCC
>JAFLJL010004411.1:0-12500 GCA_018398815.1 Conus ventricosus
AACAATCCAAAACATTGAGAAGTACTACGTAGGTACAAAGACGCTAGGGTCGAAAATGGTTAGATCAGTGGGCCGAAAATGATTAGTTTTTTGCTAATTTAGAAAGTAGATAGCGCCGGTTGATTCAAAAGAAGATTTAAAATACGATTATCCAAGACCCGGTTTTTAAAAAAGTCACTAGAAACTTTTGCATGTGACGTATTACGTTGGGACGAGTTATGTCCTTTTTATCTGGATTAATTACTTTTAATCATTTTAAATTTTTGATAAATTTTTAAATTAATGCAATAAAAAAAATGAGGATCAGGAGAAGAAGATTGCAACCCCCGGGCGCCCGCAGGGCCCCCCCGAAGGAGCAGAAGGCCCCCCAAAGTGAATGTGCCCAAGTGGGGAACGTTAAAAAATAAAAATCTGGGGTTTGAGGCTGGGCGTAAACTAGCTGAAGGGAACAGACTGCAAAAAGCAAACCAACAGCAAAACAAAAATTTTTAGTTAATACAAAGTCGCCGCCGCACCCCCATCACCCCAACAAAAACAACACAATCACAATCAAACAAAGATTATTATTATGTAGGGGCGCGTTTTGTTGGTGGGGGGTTTTAGATAAAAATGTCTAACGCCTTTATTAGCAAAAATTCAAACCCCCCAACCCCAGAAAAGAAGAAGAACAACTTCTGAAAAAAAAGTGCAACCTCCTGCTGTGCCCCCATTTTCTATGGATATTTTTTTAATAACTAAAAAAAAGTACAATTTAAAGAACTAAAAAGTAACAAGTTAAGCCCAGTTATAAAACGAACTTTTAAGTTAAGTGCAAGTAAATTAAAGTTAAGTGCAAAAAATTATAAGTTCTTGTCAAGTACTAGTTAGTTTTAAAAAGTTCTTGTTAAGGTTTTTTAAGAAATTTCTTGTTAGGTTCTTGTTAGGTTCTTAAGTTAAGTACAAGCAAGTCAGTCAAGTTAATCTTTTAAGTTCCCAAGTCCTACAGCATATGAAAACTCAGGATTGACGTAAGTTCTTTTGTTATTGTTAGAGACTAGTGATTTTTTGTTAACTGAAATTGTGTTTACTTGATGAGAGTAGAGCGCAGATTAAAAATTTGTGTGATGAAATACTTTGTTTCCAAAGAGAGCTTGCTTGTAGTTATCGTGAAGTTATATTTTTTTTTGACAACTTCTTTACTTATGCCTTTAGCCTTTCATTACAGAAGTCTGGTGGGAACGCTATATCTTTGACCGCAAACCAACATATTCTTTAATAACTGTTCATTAAGTTCATCCTTCATCTTTCCCAATCACTTTCTTGTTTACAGTTGAATGTAAAGGTGCCTTTTGATAGTCGCATGTGTCGTACCGCCATCAGCCCTTTAGCTACTTTGTTTCTAAAACCTTTTAGAAGTCTTTTGTGGGAACGTCTAGAATAAAAGAGTCGTGTCTGTGTAAAGGACTCTTGCTTCTGGGTACCGCGGTTTAAAGTAGTCGTACAGAAATTCTAACATCATAACTTTGACAACTCTAATACGGTGAAGCCCAATAAAACCGGCTTTTCTTTGCTTAACATCCTTTTTCTTCATCATAATGCCCAACTAGGCTGTCGTTAAATCTTCTAAAGTCTTGTAGTTAGGTTTAAGCAAAAAAATTGCTTGTTTTCTTTTGTAACAAATTTAAAATCTTTACGTTTGTGTGGATTCTCATGGTTTTGCCAAAGCATTTTGTTTCAGTTTAAAAATCTTTTTTTTCTTCATTTTTGGGGTTTTAACCCCTTTTCCCTTTTTATTTTGGGCCTTTTTTTTTAAAAGCCCCCCCCCTGCCCCCCCCCCCTTGTGAAAAAGCTCTTAGTTTCAGCCGTGTTTTTAATTTAAAACTGTAGGGTCTGAAATTGACGACATATTTAGTTTTGTTTGCGAAGATTGGGTACGGGGTTTAGGGGGGTTCGATGGGAAATCATTTTAAATTTTCTGCGGTTTGGGGGGGTAATAGTTTGAGAATTCGTGTAGTTCAAAAGGATTTTCTAAGTCTACTTAATTTTTACCCCCATTGGATTTTTTAGGGGAAGCTGTGCCCAACATATTAACACAGTTTTAAAACATCATGGGGCCCCCCTTTTATCATTGTAAAGTTTCTCAGTGGAAAGCGGTTGACTCAGGGGCCCATCCATACTGTTTTTGGGGCGTCTAAAACATTAGTTTGGTTGGATGGTTTTTTTGGGTTCATTTTCATCTAAATATTTTTTGTTAGTTTGCTGAAAGGTGTGACCCTTGCTTTTACTTCCCCCCGGGCCCGTCTTAAATCTCTGGAGTGGGGGTGAAGATATTACGTCGATTGTTTGTTTTTGATTTTTAAAGAAGCCCCCCCAAAAAGGGCCCGGGGCGCAGAGATGAAATGGTGGGGTCTAAGCGGAATGTTTTTTGCATGTAGTTCTTTTTAAAATTTGAAATACGTCTGCAAAAAACACACGTCAGCCATTAAAAAAGGATTGATAATCCCCCTTTGGGTTTCCCACAGGGAAATTTCTGCCCGGGCCCTTTCTGTGGTATTCATATCAAAACATTTATGTCTTTGCCTCTAAGACTAAAAAAGAAAGCCCCTTTTGGGGGAAAAGCGAGTCTTCTCAACCCTGTCACGAGTTCATGTTTTTAAAAAGGTTAAACCTTTGCGCACAAAAGATGGATCCAAGAAATTGGGTTTAGTTTTTGGATAGTCTTGTAGGACCCCTTGCTTTTTTTTTTATAAAAAACTCCCATCGGGATGTTGAGCGAGTCAAAAAAGGGTTTAAAAAGGATCAAGAAAAAAAAGGTCAGTATTTTCTGAAGACTGTGAAAATGCGGAAAACCCTCTTATATTAAAGAAGTCACTGCTTGCAGATGAAATGGGGAATCGTAACCTCGAAGGTTATGAAAAAAAGATAGGCATTTTCCCATGTCTTGGGTAAACCCTTTTAAATTTGAAGATTACAATTGTTGTGCTCACCCCCTAAAAATTTTCCCGCTAATGGGGACGTGGTTTTCTCACTGCGTTACCTAAAAATTCTCGGGGTTACATTTTCCAACGTGTGTAGATGAGTATTTTGGTTTTTGGTCTTCGGGGTTTCTTTAACAATCCCTGAAAGATTTAGTTGAGGGGGGAATAATGTTTGCAAAGTTGTTTTCTGCTCTAAAATTGCTAGCTGCATTGGACCCCCCCTTAAAATCTTGGCGTGTGTGTGCCCCATCTGACCAAACCAAAAAAAAGCATAAGAAAAGATCTGATGGTGGGTTAAAAAGGTTTTTTTTTGTTTTGCTGTTGTGGACCGAAAGTACTGTGGCAAGATTGATTAAAAAGGGTAAGCAAAAACCACGTACGGGCTCTTTGGCTTTTTTGTGTATATTTTTAAAAACTAACTTTTACCCCCGGGTTTTTAGGTGTGAGGGTTTGGTTTCCAGTTTTACAAAACTTTTAAAAAGAGTTCTATGAGGGAAGCTGTTCTATGGGTTGGGTTTTTAAACCAAAATCCCCTTCCCTACAAAGCCCTGTTTAGATTTTTCTTTGACGAAAAGGGTTTTTAAGTTGCTTATTGTTTGTTTTAATACATAAGGGACTCTTAGGGCCTTGCAAACAGTTAAGTCTACATGTTTTTTTAAGGGCGGTTCGCCAAAAGTAGGGGTTTGGGGGAAAAAACCCTTAGAGGCACAAAATCAGCTTTTTTACGGGCCTGTGTATACTTTTACAGTGATTGGTTTTTTTGCTCTTCAAACTGAAAATGCTTTCAATGCTTACGGGAAAAAGTTTTGTTTATAAAAATTTCAGCTCTTGTTTATTTTGGTCATAATTGAAACTCTTTCGGCGTTCTTTTTTAAAGGATGTAAATGCGCTAAACACACCAATAAAAAAAATTTGTTGTAGGTTTTTTTTATGTTTAAGACTGCTCTTTTTTAAAACTAAATTTTTTGGGAGGGGGAAGGAAAGAATTCCCAAACCCTATAGGATAGAATTTGTTTGTTTAAATTTGTTTTAAGGATGTTCCTTCAGCCCAAACCAAAACCCCCTTTAAACCCTTTGCTTTTAATTCCCGGGTTTTAACTGTGTAAGCATGTAGTCAGCCAGTTAGAGTTTTAAAGGGCGTGATAGCTAATTACTTCTTTCTGTTTAGTTTAAACCCCAAAATTCCATATTTTTCTATCATCGGGTGTTATATAAAATTCCCAAAAACAGGGGGCGGTCAATGCACTTTTATGGGGGGCTCCCTTTGAAAAGCTCTGGGATTTTTGAAATTTTTTTGTGCTACGCTTTCAAGAACATTTGTGGGGGTTTAAAGATGTCCCTGTCTACTTCGTTTTAAAAATATTGATTTTTTTGTTTGTCACTACCCTTTTACCGTGCGCTGGCTGGCAGTATTTCAAAACTCAGAGTGTTTGTTTGGGCCCTTTTTTAAATTTAAAAATTTTTTTTCGTAGAAAATTTAAAAAAAAAATGTATATAAAAATAAGTAAAAACAGGTTTTATTCTTCACCAAACGTTGCAACACTTCAAGGGCACGTTAAACCCCTTTCAATAAAAGCCTGTTTTTAAAAATTTTAGTTTTTTTGAATAATACAGTCAATTTTTTATCGCTTTTTATTGCTTCGTTAAATAGTTCACTATGAAATTTTTTTTATATTGTTTAATCATTCTCCCCCCCCCAATTTACTAAAATCAAAGTTTAATCCTTTTATTGTTTCGTCAAATAGTTTAAATTTTCAATTTTTTAAAAACAGATTTTTTGAGTTCAGCTTTCATTTTTTTTTTAAAATAAAAAATAAAAAAAAAATTGTTAAAATTTAGGGTTTTTATTTTTTTACTCATAGTCTTTTTTTTTAATTTGTAAAAAACTGACCAGGTTTTTAAAAGGGAAAAAAGTTTTTCTCCTTCAAGATCATCAGGCACCCTGCAGGGCAGCATCTTCGGGGGGAAAATTTTTCAAGGGAAAAAAAACAAAAAGCTTTATAAATTTGGGTTTTGGCCAAGACTTTGGGGTTTTTACTAACGGGTTTCAATCGCTTTTCGGGAAAAGTTAAAATTTTAAAAAATTCGGGTTTTAAATTTTTCAAAAAATGTCCTTTAAAAATTTTTTTATCAACTCCCGCATTAAACGCCCACCCAAAAAACATCAAAAAATTTTTGTAAACTTTATAACTACGTGGGGGTTTTTTTTTTTAAAAAAAAAGTTTAAAAAAAAGGGGCAATTAAAAAAATAAGTAAAATTCCCCAGCATTTTGTCTGGGAAATAGGATTGCCGCCATATAAATTTTAAAAAATTTTTTGGCGTTTTATGTGTCTGTAAGAGATTTTCTTTTTGGGGGGTTTTTGGGTCACCCTTGTTTTTTGCACGGAAACCCCGTTTAATGTACTGATTTTTCAAAATTTTGAGGTTTTAGGCGTTTTTTTTTTTGTGAAAAAAGGGGTTAAATTTTTGGGAAAAAAATGGTTTGTGGTGGGGGCGATTTGTTTTGTGAAAAAAGGGGGGTTTTTAGGAAAAATTTAAGGGTAGGTGAGCCCTTTAACCTTTTTAAAAGGCCTTTTTCTTGCTCTTTTTTTGATTTTTCCCGGAAAAATTTTTTAAACCCCCCTTTTTTTTGCGTTTTTAAATTTTCCCGTATTTTTTGTCAAATTCTGTTTGGGTTTTTTTTTTTTTTCTTTATTACTGTTTGTGGGTTTGCATATTGGTTTTTTTTAAATGGTTTTTAGTGATCCTATGTATGTTTTTTTCATTTTTTTGATGTCCAGTTTGCTGGGGTTTTCAATGTTGTTGGAAGACATTTATTGTTTGGGGGGCATGCTCTTTTCGGTGCAATTGGGAAGAATTTTCCCTTTTTTCACCTTCTTTGCTTTTTGTTGATTTTTTATTTTTGGATGCGTCAATTTTAAAATGGGGGAAACCCCAATTTTTTGGGAGTCCCAAAAATTTTACCGTTTTCTTTTCCGCACAATATAAAAAAAATTTAATTTGAACCCCCCCCCCCCGAAAAGTTTTGTACATTAAAGGATGGAAAGATTTTTTTTTTGAACCCCAAAAACAAAAAAAAAAGGCAAAAACACCCACGAAATTTTAAATCTTGGGGATACCACCCGCCCTTTTTTTGAAATTTTTAAACCCCTTTTAAGATCAAATGAAAAAATTGTTTTTAACCTATTGAATTTAAAAAAACTAACAACGGTTTCCCAAAACTAAAAAAAAAAAATTGAAAAAAGTACAAAAGGGCAACAAAAAAATTTTGAAAGGTTTATAAAAAATAGCTTTACTACAAAATGGAACAAAGAAAACTTCAACCCCCTTGACAAAAACATCCAGGGGAAAAAAATTTTCAAAAAACCCGACATAGATTTTAAAGACCCGTATCCCCACTAAAGAAAAAAAAAACTTGCAGAGCGCATAGAACCCAAGTGACAGGATAGGGAAACGGCAGAAACAAAAGAAGCTTTCATAAAACTCAAAGTCCACAAGCCCAATTTTCATAACAATCCAACATGTAGACTAAAAAACCCATCCAAATCTGAATTAGGCAAAATAAGCAAGAAAATTCTGGAAAAAATAATAAAGAACGTAAAAACCAAACTCTGAATACAACCTCTGGAAGAACATATACGAAGTTATCCAATGGTTCAAAAAACTCAATAAACAAAGTAATACAGTATTCATCACATTTGACATAGTAGACTTTTACGCATCAATAGATGAGGAACTACTCACCAAAGCCCTGAAGTTTGCCATAACCACACAGACATAACAGGGTCAGAAATGGAAATCATTCTCCACACCAAGAAAACATTACTACACAGCAACAATGAAACCTGGATCAGGAAAACCAACAGAAACTCAACATTCGACGTAACCATGGGATCATATGATGGTGCAGAACATGTGAACTGGTCGGACTATTCATGCTGTCCAACATCAAGAAAAAACTCGGAAAAAAAGTCGACTATACAGAGACGAAGGCCTTGCTGCACTAACCAACAATCCAAGAACCATCGAAAACAAGAAAGAAGAACTATGCAAAATCTTCCAAAACCACAACTTAAAGATTACCATTGAAGCAAACAAAAAGGTAGTGAACTACTTAGACATAACACTGGATCTCAACAATCACATATATAAACCATACAAGAAACCCAACGATACACCTCTTTGTGTACACACCAAAAGTAGCCATCCACCATCTGTATTAAAGACCATACCCCATGGTATAAACAAGAGACTATCAAACCTGTCATGCAGTGAGAGAGTGTTCAACAATGCAGCAGTAGAATACCAGGAGGCACTACAAACAAGTGGATACAATTACAAATTACAATACAACCCAGACAACAACACAAAAAAAAAGCAAGAAAAATAGGAAAAGAAAAAATCATATGGTATAACCCCCCATACGACGGAAACTCAAAACAAACAAAGGGAAGAATTCTTAAAAAATCCAAACAACTCCATTCCAAAAGAACACAAAACTGTCCAAACTATTTAACAAAAACACTGTCAAAAATATCGTACTCATGTATGCCCAACCTCAAAAACCTAATTGACGCATCCAACAAAATGAAAATCAACACAGCAAAGAAGGGTGAAGAAAGGAAATCTTGCAATTGCAACCAGAAAAGAGCAGTGCCCACTAAACAATAAATGTCTTCACAACAACATTGTATACCAGGCTACTGGACATCAGAAAATGAAAAAGAAACATACATAGGGATCACTGAAAACCACTTCAAAACCAGATAAAGCAAACCACAAACAGTCATTTAATAAAGAAAAATATAAAAACCAAACAGAACTGAGCAAATATATCTGGAAACTTAAAGACGCAAAAACAAGCTACAATATATCCTGGAAAATCATAAAAAAAGCATCACCATACAGCAATGTTTCAAAAAGGCGCAACCTATGTTTAACTGAAAAATGGTTAATACTATGCAAACCACACTTAGCCACTTTAAACACCAAAACAGAAATAGTAAACAACTGCAGGCATAAATGGAAATCGTTGTTAGTGAATACACCCAAAACAAAAACCTGAAAGCCCCCAAAAAACACGTGCAGCCAACCCGCACGTGCAAACAACCGCAAACGGGAGCCCACACGCTATATAAATCGGCGGTGGGCAAACCAAAAACCATCCTGATGACAGCGCACGCGCTCGAAACAAATTTGTAGATAGTTTTAAGATTCCTCTTTTAACTTGTTTTAACTAATGTTGCTCCCCAAGGGGTTGAGCACTTAAAAAAATTGTTTTTGGCACTTTAAATATACTTTTATATATATATATATATATATATATATATATATATATATATATATATATATAATATATATATGTTATATTAAAAGCAAGTTAAAATCAAGCTGCTAAAAACATCTACAAATTTGTTTCACGCTGTGCGGTCGTCAGGACGTGATGAGCGACCGCACAGCGTAAAACAAATTTGTAGAGTTTTTAGCAGCTTGATTTAACTTGCTTTTAATATAACAAATGTCGCTCCCACTGTGGTTGAGCACATTTTTTTAAAGATTGCGCTGACCCTCAGTAATATTCTCCTCCCTCTTTCATTCTCTCTCTCCCCCCCTCTAGAATATATATATATATATATTATAATATATATATATATATATATATATAAATATATATTATATAATTGAATTAAAACAAAGCTTGCTCTTATGTCTTAGATTGAAGAAATGGGGGGAGATAAGCATTCATATCTGCAGTGGCAGATGATTCTGCCTAACTAACAGTATGTGCTTGAGTGGGTGAATGGAAAAAAAAATGCTTCTCACAATGAATCTTCAGCAAGCTTATAGTCTCCAAGGGGGAGACAAACCCCCCAATAGGGAGGGAAATCACTAACATATAACTCCTGGTCATATCGATATTTCGAAACTTGGTGGTTTCTCCTCAGTGACCGCGGAAAGTGGTAATTTGACTCCTCTGGCCTTTTCAGTTTTAAGAAGACTGCAATCCCAGAAAAGGCTGGTGTGCAATACCGTAGTATGTTTGTTGAGTTTTCAAAAACCAACCCAAAGGTGCCACCTAAGAAGCAAAAGAAAATGATGAAAGAGCAAAACAAGCTACATTTTCTTGTAAGAAAAGAAAATATAAAAAAGATAATCCTCTTAAGACACAAGTGCTGAGGGCCAGTTCTGGAATGAATCCGCAAGGGACTAAAATACAACAACTAATAAATTCCAAGGAAAGTACCGAGCACCGTTCCAGCAACTTACAGAGCAACTTGGTGTTGCAATGACTGCACGAAATATTGAATTATAAACAAAGCTTGCTCTTATGTCTTAGATTGAAGAAATAGGGGGAGATAAGCATTCATATCTGCAGTGGCAGATGATTCTGCCTAACTAACAGTAATGTGCTTGAGTGGGTGAATGGGAAAAAAAATGCTTCTCACAATGAACCTTCAGCAAGCTTATAGTCTCCAAGGGGAGACACCCTCCAATAGGGAGGAGAAACCACCAAGTTTCGAAATATCGGTATATGACCAGGAGTTATATGTTAGTGAGTTCCCTCCCTATTGGAGGGTGTCTCCTCCTTGGAGACTATAAGCTTGCTGAAGGTTCATTGTGAGAAGCATTTTTTTTTTTTCCATTCACCCACTCAAGCACATACTGTTATTAGGCAGAATCATCTGCCACTGCAGAAATGAATGCTTATCTCCCCCTATTCTTCAATCTAAGACATAAGAGCAAGCTTTGTTTTATAATTCAATATTCTTGCAGTCATTGCAACACCAAGCTGCTCTGTAAGTTGCTGAACGGTGCTCGGTACTTATCCTTGGAATTTATTAGTTTGTTGTATATATATATATATATATATATATATATATATATATATATATATATAAATATTATATATATATATAGACAATGGTAGTAAATACCAGCAGAGATTTAAAAAAATGCTCAACCGGACTGGGAGCAACATTTGTTAAAAGGTACGGTTTAAAACTATCTACAGCGCTGTTTCATGCGGGTGCAATCATCAGGTTTGGTGGGTCTGTGCTGCCAGTGTTTTATAACTGCTTGTGTTGTCTGTCATCACGTGCTGTCTGTGTTTTTCGTGTGTTTCTGGTTCTTGTTCACTGATAGGAATTTCCACTTGTGCCTGCAGTTGTTAACCATTTCTATCCTAGTATTTAAAGTTGCCAGTTGTGGTTTGCATAGTATTATGTACTTTTCTGTTGAGCATAGGTTACATCTTTTTTGAAATGTTGTTGTATGGTGCTGCTCTTTCAATGATTTCCAGGATATATTGTAGTCTATCTTTTTCTCTTTGAGCTTCCAGATGTATTTACTCAATTCTGTTTGGTTTTTGTATCTTTCTTTGTTAAATGACTGTTTGTGGTTTGCATATCTAGTTTTAAATTGGTTTCCAGTGATACCTATATATGTTTCTTCTGCGTTCTCTGATATTACAGTGGCTTGGTACACAATGCTGTTGTAGAGGCATTTGTTGCTCAGAGGGCACATTTCTTCTTGATACAGTTGCAGATTTCCTTTCATCACCCTTGTTTTTCTCTGTACTGCTTTCATTTTGTTTGGTTGAATCAATGATGTTTTTAAGGTTGGGCATACATGAGTATGATAATTTGATGCTGTTTTTGTGAATATCTTGGATAATTTGTGCTCTTTTGGGAATGATGATGTTAGGATTCTAAAGAATTCTTTCCCTATATTTTTTTTTACTCTTCCGTCATATGGGGGGTTGTACCATATGATCTTTCTTTTCCTGTTCTTCTTGTGTCTGATCATGTCATTACTGGGTCATATTGTAGTTTGTAGTTGTAGCCACTTTTGTGTAACGCTCTTGATATTCAGCTGCAAGCGTTATTTGACCTCAACCAGCACATATATATAAACCATACAAAAAAACACATGATACACCTGTCTATGTAAATATCAAAAGTAACCATCCACCTTCCATACTAAAAACAATACCCAGATAGGCAGAAATAAGAGATTATCTAACGTCATGGCAATGAAACAGCATTCAATAACGCGCAGCTGAATATCAAGAAGCGTTACACAAAAGTGGCTACAACTACAAACAACAATATGACCCAGATAATGACATGAGCAGACACAAGAGAACAGAAAAGAAAGATCATATGGTACAACCTCCCGTATGACGGAAGAGTAAAAACAAATAAGGGAAAGAATTCTTTAGAATCCTAACATCACATTCCCAAAAGACACAAATTATCCAACATATTCAACAAAAACAGCATCAAATTATCATAACATGTATGCCCAACCTTAAAAACATCATTGATTCAACCAACAAATGAAAAGCAGTACAGAGAAAAACGAGGGTGATGAAAGGAAATCCTGCAACTGTGTATCAAGAAAGAACAGTGCCCTCTGAGCAACAAATGCCTCTACAACAGCATTGTTTACCAAGCCACTGTAACATCAGAGAACGCAGAAGAAACATATATAGGTATCACTGGAAACCAATTTAAAACTAGATATGCAAACCACAACAGTCATTTAACAAAGAAAGATACAAAAAACCAAACAGAATTGAGTAAATACATCTGAAGCTCAAAGAGAAAAAAGATAGACTACAATATATCCTGGAAAATCATAGAAAGAGCAGCACCATACAACAACATTTCAAAAAGATGTAACCTATGCTCAACAGAAAAGTACATAAATACTATGCAAACCACAACTGGCAACTTTAAATACTAGGATAGAAATGGTTAAACAACTGCAGGCACAAGTGGAAATTCCTATCAGTGAACAAGAACCAGAAACACACGAAAAACACAGACAGCACGTGATGACAGACAACACAAGCAGTTATAAAACACCGCAGCACAGACCCACCACATCCTGATGATGCACCCGCATGAAACAGCGCTGTAGATAGTTTTAAACCTTACCTTTTAACAAATGTTGCTCCCAGTCCGGTTGAGCATTTTTTTTTAAATCTCTGCTGGTATTTACTACCATTGTCTTAATTGCTCCTCACGTTGAGCACTTTAAACCAACAGATTTAAAATGGACAAAATCAATTTTAAACAATCTACTAAAAACATACCTTTCTCCAAACCTCAATGCTAATATGAAAAAGAATGATAGAACAGACAGAAAGGTTTATCCAAAAACATGAGATGAAAGCATTTTTCTTTTTGAACCCTAATGCCAAGAGAGAAGATAAACATACATATGACTTCAAAACATGGCGAGCTCGACCAGCCATTGAAGAAATGAAGACATTTGAGGATAAAAATGAAAAGGATGATAGCCAATATAGAATTCAAAAATCAAACAATGGAATTCCAAACATCGTTAAAAAACGAAATCAAACAAATCCAAAATGACAAAAAAATATTTTGTGAAAGCAGACAAAACCAGCAACTTCTACAAAATGGAAACTAAAGAGTACTCACAGCTTCTCGACAAAAACATCCAAAAAAATTACAAAAAAAACTGATAAAACTACATACGATACATTAGAAAAAAAGAAAGGATCTTGTGCA
>JAFLJL010004411.1:17500-22217 GCA_018398815.1 Conus ventricosus
GCCGCACGCACCACGCACGAAACGCACACACACACACACACAACACACACAATAACTCACATGCCACACACACAAACGCAACCCCCCCCCCCCCCACACACACACACACACACACCACACACAACACCACACACACAAATAAAAAAAGGGAAAAAATTCCAAGATATCCATTTTTAATTTTGAATAAAAAAAAAATTCTCAACCTCTTGAAAAAGCAGAAGCATTCGCAAAATTTTTTAAAAAACAATGCGTTAGAAAGTCTTCAAAAGATTGCTACAACATGAAAAGGGAAGAAAAAACAGAGATGTCAAAGGGCCCAGTTTAAAATAATGACCCCCTACATAAATGCCCCCCTAACTATAGCGATTTAAAAGACTCTATGTCCCCCATAGGCACTAAATTTTCATCAGTTTGGGTTGGACGCTGTTTTGAAAGAATGCTGAAAAATTTAAGTAAAAATTTAGTTTTTTTTTTTAAAAAATTCCCAAAGGGTTTTGGAAAAATGGTGTTATGCCCTCAATTTGGAAACGGTCTGTAATTTTCCCCTTGTTGAAAAAGTCTCCCCCAAGTGTACGTTAGGCCGTAGCTCTGAGTCTCATGTTGGGAACGTATGGAAAGAATTTATAAATGGCTTATCTTTTTTGTGATTTAAAAATGAATAATACCCATTTAAAAAGCAGGCTTTGAAAAGGAAGTCAAAAATGGACCAATTGTACAAATTAACAGCACCCAAAAAAAAAACATCAAATTTTCCCCGGCGAAAGAGATTCTGGCGACATTTTTTGAGTAAAACCCCTTTTTTGTTGGCATGTAGATGCTTTTAAATGAAGAAAATTGGTTGCTGGTATTTTTTAAACTACTTAGAGAATTTGGACAGAAAAAAGTTGCAATCGGGTAGAAAACACATATTCAAAATTTTAAAACGTTGAAATGGGGATTCCCCAAAGGGTTCCCTAATTGCTCAATGTTATTTAAATTTTTTACATGATCTCCAAAGCCCTAACTAAAAAACGCTACTGTTGTGAGTAGCTGATGATCGTGTTGGGATAAAAAGTAGTCTAAGAAAAAACCACCAAAAAAAATCAATAATTATTAAAAAAATGTATCAGGCAGAGCTAAATAATCTTAGTAAGTATTAGTTTGAAAAAGGGGCTGAAAAATTTCCCCTGAAAAAACGTAATAGTGTTATTTAATAAAGGTGATATCTGTTGATCTGCCGTTTTTTTTAGATTTATGGAAAAAAAAAGTTCATTTGTACCCTCAGTAAAATTCTTAGGAGTTTACTTACATCTAAATTTAATGGAAAGTTTACATTGATTATCTCTTAAGCCCGGGGAGGAAAAAATTTGAATTTTTTGAAATTTTAAGCAAGCAAAGCTGGTGCCAAGAGTTAAAAAAAATTGAAACATTGGGAATTCACGTTCGGTTAAACTATGTATGCTCAAGAAGCTTTTTTTGTGCCCTAAATTTTTTGTTTCAAAAAATGCAAAGTGTTGATAGCAAGGTTTTAAATTATGCTTTGGGAATCCTGTAATGCTTCTACAGTAGGGAAATTGGAAATTTGTTTTGCTTTTTAAACGAAAAAATAAACATCCTTTTGGAAAAATATTTTTAAAGTCAGTATGAAAAGGGGTAAAAAAACAGAAATCCTTTAAATCCTCTATGATTACCCAAACGGCAAAAAAAAATTTCCCGTTTTTCTATGGTGTACTTGCCCCTTTGTTGCAGAAAATGATTTTACCCCCCACTTTTGGCAAAGTGTCTCTCCCATCCAAACCCCAAATGGGAAAAAAACAGGGCAAATTTCCCTTTTACCTGTGTAAAAAGTGATATCCCTATCTTGCATATTAACAAATATGATATGCAAGCAAGTATCCTAACATCTTAAGGGTTTATGATGATCATTGACAAAGAACAAAGACGCGGATTGCTTTTGTTATTCCATCACATTAAAGTGATAAGTATTCAAAAAGCAAAAAACGATCTACTTAGTTGCCGAAATGAAGCTATATAGGCTTTGGGCAAATTTTTTAAATTTATTTACCCCAAAATTTGAATTTGTTATGGTCGATCAAAGTCAGTATCAATTATCAAGTTTTTTAGTTCAATTTTACCCAAAGGAATATGTTATTTAATTCAATTTGATGTGCAAAGGCCGATTTAACTTTTTTCTGGGTTCTTTTCCCCATGGATTTTGGGGAATGAATTCCTGAAATTGCAAAAGGGGGCCCAAAAAAAAAATGAGTGACAGTCACTTTTGCCCTTGATTTACAGAGTGTCTCAAAATTTTAAAACAAGTGGTTGGGACTTTTTTTTTAGAAACAAACCCGAACATCCCTATTTGGGGTTAATGCTCGAAATAGCTGTTCTCAGCTTTGATAGGGTTTAAGGCATTGAACATTCAGGTTCGTGATATGCTCAGTACAGAACTTTGTTTCAGTTTTTTAGACTGAAACTCGAGCATTCAGAAAGAAATATAGTGCAGGAACAAAATGCATATGTGGTAAGGCAAACGTGTCGAGAGCCCACGTTTTATTTGATTGTGTGACTCTTAAGGCATACTTACCATGTTTATTAGGCATGACAGTGACTGATGCTTTTTCTGATATTGATTTTGCTTTCAAAGTTACCTTTTGTTTAATATGTAGTCCTGTTAAATATTTACTATAATGTTATAAGTAGTAATTATTCCATATTTTGCGTGCACTTCCACACACCTATGCGACACACCATACTCTTACACACACACACACACACACACACACACACACACACACCACACACACACACACACACACTCTCTCTCTCTCTCTCTCTCTCTCTCTCTCTCTCTCTCCTCTCTCTCTCTCTCTCCCTCTCTCGTCTAATATCACACAATTTTGTGTGAAAAGACGTAAAATGTAAGTACTACTACACTACTACTACTACTACTACTACTACTACTACACACACACACACACACACAAACACACACCGCGCGCGCGCGCCGCACGCACGCACGCACGCACGCAACGCACGCACGCACGCACACACACTGGACACGCATACCCACACAGACACAGACACACACACACACACACACACACACACACACACACACACACACACACACACACACACCTCTGCCTCTATAGTTCACTTTCCGAGTGTTATTGCTTTCTGCGTCTATCTGTGTTATGAGATTGCAGTTGTGACGTTTTTAATAAGACCCCATTCATAAATGATGGTTGAATGCTCAGGCAAGAACGATAGACCGTAGTAGGAAAGTCAAGCTTTCGTCCACACCCTTCACTTTCTTTCTACAGATGGAAATAAGAGGTTTGATTTTGATGACAACAACTGAATTTAATAAAGTATGGATAAAGATGATGATGATCTGCAGTGGATATGTCGTATGGTTGCTTTGAATGTTGATGTCCGTTTGTTCCCTATGAAATGAATTACATACAAAGAAATTAATCATGCACATATACTAATAACAACGAAGTCACTGTCCTTCTCCTCTTCGCTTCTTGCAGTAGCACGAATATCGATTGTCCGCTCCTGCTACAAAAATATCTTCCGGAGGATACACACAGAATATAGTCATACACAAGATGATATATAAAAAAAAATGTCTGAGTGTGTTGTGGCGTGCTTGGATGTGGAGGGATGTGTTTATGTGATTGCCACTCAGCTTCACGGAATCGTGTAGCGTTCCGGAGTTCCGCTGACGTTCACAGTTCACTTCCAGATCCCGGCAAGGTTGACACACCAGCACGTTCCTCTCGACGAAGGATGTAGCGGGATGAAGATGCGTGTCGAAGGCGAAGATAAAGATGCGGAGACGATCCGGGTGGATGAAATGGAAGAGTAGGAGTGGTAGTGGGAACAGGTAGAAACAGAAGTAAGAACAGGACCTGCAAGATAACAATTGTCTTAGATCTTGCACTATAGTGGCACATCACTATTCCACCCATTACACGCTCTAAACACACTTTACAATTGCACTAGCTTGCTCTATCATTTACAATTGATTTCCTTCAAAAATTGCTTTACGATAAAACTCGTTAACAAAGAAGGAAAATGTATACGAATATTCCAATCTGCCTTGACTGAGTTATTCGCCAAGGCTTAATGCTTGATGAATTACAATTATATTTAATCCTTGAACAGATTAAATCAAATGGCGTCAATCTTCATGTTACACAGATCACTTAGATCCGAGAAAATGCTTCGTTCATAATTTGAACTCGTTTACGATTCTTTAAATAATAAATCTGCATTCACACAAATATCACATCTTCTAAATATGGTTGCATACAACGGTGAGCTGAAATAGAATTTACATAATACGGGTTAGTACATGGCAACACGACATGATGAGAGCAAACAGATGAAAATGACAGCTCTACGATCAATCATATGTGTTGACTGGTAAACCTGAAATATTTAATTCAGAGCATTTTAAATGATCGCGCGCACAAAATATTATTAAACCGGTAAATGTGCCTTAATACGATTGTATTGCAATAAATTTTGTTGCGCTACACGAAAAAAATGATTTAGACCTATTACCTCAACACAGTCTTCTTTGAATAAATAAAGGGAAAAGGTGGCAAAAGGAGTACCTGGAGAGGGGATGTCCAACGTTTCGTGTCGTAGACACTTCAACAGGAATGAAGCTTGATGATTTGACTTGGTCACTGAACACAGTTATGTTGAAGGGTGGAAAGGG
>JAFLJL010004412.1:0-7500 GCA_018398815.1 Conus ventricosus
TGGAACCCCACATCAGTACGCTGCAGAGTTGTATCACTCGGTGACAGTCATATGTTGAATCACATACTACGCAATCAGACTTACTTATGAGGAGGTTGGAAATTCACTATGCGTGAACCCACACACTGTGTTGCAAGTGTGTATCAGGAAGTGGGCTGCACACCATGTAGTATGAGCTCATGATGTCACACTGGTGACAAAGGTGCATCAAAAGGGCTGGGCGGTCAACTGTCATGTCAACAATCCACCATGCACCATGTCACAATCCACTCCACAAGCATGGCACTGCAAGCACCACTATGAACAGTTTCCCATACAAGAGAGATGATGGTATGTTCAGACAGGAGACCTAAGGAAGTGGAAAAAGCCTGAACATTGCCTGGGGACGGTCAGCAGGTGGAAGGACTCAAAAATCAAGTTGGGGTAAAATAACCAGCAGTGAGTTTGACTGGTGATGAAAACCCCATGATCTCTCCATTACTGACATTCAGGTTTATCTATTGCGAAAGGCCACTGGTTGTCTTTATGTTGCTTTCACACACACACACACAACACACAACACACACTCTCTCTCTCTCTCTCTCTAGGCAGATTCATCAAATCTGTGCAATTGCTCTATGCACCTTAAAAAAAACAACAACGACTGAATTCAGGTTCAAAGAGAAAGTATCTAATGTTTAATGTTTCAGTTCAGTCTTTACTGCAGATTCAATTCTGACCGTTCACCACTACTGATAGTTTATCTAGGCTTTACAGTACTATCTCTTCTTACTGTATTTATTCCTCTTCAGAGGCTTTACAGTACTATGTGTTCTTACTGTATTTATTCCTCTTCAGAGGCTTTACAGGACTATGTGTTCTTACTATATTTATTCCTCTTCAGAGGCTTTACAGGCTTTACTGTATTTATTCCTCTTCAGAGGCTTTACAGTACTATGTGTTCTTACTGTATTTATTCCTCTTCAGAGGCTTTACTGTACTATGTGTTCTTACTGTATTTATTCCTCTTCAGATGATGCAGATTGTACAAGACTTGCTCTCCTACCAGCTGACCAAACACTATGGTTAACATCACATATTCCTGGCTGGGTGGTTGTGGGTTCGATTCCCTTCAGAGCCATTTATATTTTGTGGGATTTTTCTCCTCACGATTGGCTCCTGCAAACAGTTGAGTTCACTATAGGTTCAACTGGGAGGACTTGAACTGGAGTCAGGTTTCATCCATTTCATGAATGCGTCACTTCGGAGTTGTTCAAGTTTCCCAAAAAACATAGCAGGTGCTCTCATGACAACCTCAACTGTCATTTCCTCTCCATGTCTACACAGTGATTTTCCTCTCACATGTCTACCATTTCAGTGTTTCCTCTCCATGTCTACACAGTGGTTTCCTCTCCATGTCTACACAGTGGTTTCCTCTCCATGTCTACTCCCTGCGGAATGCCAATGCGGGGGGGGGGGGGGGGGGGGGGGGGGGGGGGGGGGGGGGGGGGGGGGCACAGGATGACCCAGCCGTTGTGGATGGGGAGAGGGAATGAGCATCATGGGGAAATGCTACGGGAGTGGCTCAAAGATGAGACACACGCACAAAAAATGTCTGAAGAAGAACTCTCCTGAAAAAGTTGCACTGGCTCCCCGTTGAAGAAAGAATTAAATACAAATGTTGTTTGTCTCTGCTTCAAGATTTTCACTGGCGATGCCCCTGCCTATCTTTCCGATCTCCTTCAAATATATGTCCCATCACGAACGCTCCGCTCCTCCACCGACACCAGGACCTTCCGCTTTCCCAGTTACCGTCCCCATCGTAAACAGCATGGCGAACGAGCTTTCTCATACGCAGCTCCCAAACTCTGGAATAAACTCCCTATGACTTAAGACATTCTCAAACCTTTTCTTCTTCAAAACCTCCCTGAAAACCCACCTTTTCAAACAATACTAAGAAGACAGTCATTACCAGATAGTTGATTGACTCTTGTTGTTTTTGTGGATCGCTTAGTAGTTTGTGTTTGTTGCGGCTGTTGTGTATTGTGTGTCTGTGCGTGAGAGTGTGTGTGCGCGTGGGAGAGAATGGGAGAGAGCCTTTGTTTTTCATTTCTGAGCGTTTTTCAATGCACTTTCTTTACATTTAGCAATTGTATTTTTTCTGCCTTTGTAAAGCGCCTTGTGCCGTGGAAGGCGCTATATAAATCCCCATTATTATTATTATTATTATTAAGAGTTTATTTCCTAATCGACAGTGCTGGTTGCCTAAAGGCGTTCTTAACCAAGCCAACACATGCTTGAGCAACAGTTTTTGACAACACTTCAAACTGTTACGCATCTTAACCGCGCTAACATGTGTGGGGCAACACGGTTTTGAGCGCTCTGCAACACACTTCCGCAACTGTTTTGGAGTTTGCAGCTTGTGCTCTGGCAACTTGGGTGTTGTGCGTGTTCATTGGTCAATAAATTTTACCCGCCGACCCGTGGGCGCTAAAACCAAATCATGGGGGAAAATTAACACGACACCGACCCGGGCCAAAACGAGCCCCTTCATCGCCCTTTTGGGGCCATTTCCCCTTTGCTTGTGGGTTTAAAAAAGACCCCACATACAGAAAAAAAATTTTCCCAAAAGCATGCGCCTTGAAGAAAAACAGCGACACTTTGGCCAAGGCTGGACTACTGGTAATTTTGGGGTATCCCTTTCAACTGTTTTTATCTTTTTCCCAGATCCTCGTAACATAAACTGACACCCCTCGCAAAAAAACATGAGAACAGAAAGCACTTTTTCCACAGTTGAAAGGCTATGACGTCAAAAAAAAAGTATTCGATGTTGCAAACGCTCACCATTTCATTTGTGCGGGGGGGGAAGTAGGAATTCTAGCCAATTTTGTGAAAATGAAAGCGGAAAGTTTTTCTAAACATTTGTATACCCCAGTGTGAGTCATTGTTTGTATGTTACATTATGTGTGTGTGTCTGAAACCATAAATATATGTTGGTGTGTGTGTCCGTACGTGTGTTTGGGGGCATATGTCATCAAGCATTTCTTCGTGAGTGCTGCATTTTTTTTTGTGTGCTTTAAAAGTTTACATTATTGTGCGCCATGTGTAAAAAATTTAATGCCTATTCAGGAGGGGCCTTTAGAGTGTGTTTTAAAAAATATTTTATGCAGCATTTTATTTTTTGTCATGCGTGGTGTTTTGTGTATTTTTGGGGTTCGTGCTGCGTGGGATCCCTCTCCATTATATGTGGATTTTTGTCAAAAAAATTGAAAAACGTTTTAGGCTTGAAAAAAGCTTTAAAATATAGGCTATATTATGTCATAATAAAAAAAATGGCGTTTCCTATTATTATAACACATGTGCACACGCAGGGAACCGTGGGTGCGTAGTTTTTCCCCAAAGGATTTTTTTAAAACGATTTTGAAAAAATTAAATTTTTTTGTTTTTGGGGTTTAAACAGGAATCAACAAGGTAAATTTGGGTCTAATGAGTATATGCCCTTTAACATTAAAATTATTTTCACCCAAATCAACTTGGAAACAAAGATTTGGCTTCTGCTAAAAGGTTCCCAGTTAAAGTCGGGATACAGAGAAGAGTAAAACACAAAAAAATCATTGTTACTTTTTGGCAGATACACATTGCTTTGGGGGGGGAAAAAAAGTAGATAGTGAAAGAGGGGTAATATGATGTGTCCAATTTCAGTAACTTTGAAACAGATTTCTGTGTTTTTTTGTAACTGTGGGGCGTGCAAAAATGGGGCGGGGATGTGGGGGTATGCTTTGGGGGTTAAAGTTTCCCTGCCCTTATATGTAAAAATTTTTAATGTCTTTGTTAATGCTTGGTGGGTAGCGCGCTGCATAGTTTACTTCACTTTTAAAGTAAATTTGAGGGATTAATTTTTTGTCACCTGTACAGGGGAAAAATAAACCCAGCCTAAAGGGGCCCTATTCCCCGGGAAAGGCCCGAAAGGGGCCCTTGGGAAAACGGGAAACCCCGGGGAAAACAAGGGGCTGGGGAACACGACCCCCAAATTAATGGTTCCCCTCGGCTCAACACAGTAGGGGGGGAGCACAGTGACAGCACCCAGTGCCCGGGTGATAAACCCGGGAAGATGAGTTTAAAATGTAAGTTTGCTTTATTTTACTAAATGACAAGCCCCTTCCCCAAATTCTCAGGGGGAAACCTAGCTTCCCCATATATTTTTATCGTGGGCTACGTTGTCTTCTCATGCAGGCTACATGAAATTTTTTTGGGTTATTTAGTGTGGATATTTTGTGCGGCAATATTGTAAAAATTTTTCCCAAGTAATGCGACAGTTATATTCTGTATTTTTCCTGGGGGCCTTTATAGGGGCATGGCTTAATTACAAAGCTTAAAAAAAATGCATTTCATCATGTCAACCATTAACATCTCTTTCCCAAAGGGACCGGAACCGTTCCCCCAAAAATTTTTTCAGCAGGGGCTGTTTCGCTGGGTTTAGCAAATTAATTTTGAAAAAAAAAAAATTTTGAAAAGGTTTTAAAATGTAAAATTTAGTATGAAATCACAAAATACCAAAATTAACACTGCAAAGTTTTCAAAAAAATTCTATTTTTTAAATTTTTATGCAAGGCATTTTTTTCCCAAAATGAGTTTTGGCTGAAATCGGGAAAAGGGGGGTTTTTTTTTTTCTGTAATAAAAATTTTTTTTTTCCTAAAAAATGACTTTTTTAAAAAAACCAAAAATTTGCTAAACACAAAAAAATTGACAAAAAAAAACCCCAAAAAAATAAATTAAAAGGGTACATACTAACTGGATTTTTGTCGCTAAAAACCCAAGAAAACCAACATTTTTAACATTCCAAAGAAACTCCCCCCGGTCACGATGGGTTTTTAGGGGTTTTTTGAAAAGGGTAGGGGGGTAGGTCAAAATTTCCCAAAACAATTGTTCAAAAAAGGGTTTAAAAAAAGGGTCACATTTTCTCTAAGTTTTAAAAAAAAAAAAAACAAAAAAAAAAAACAACAATTAACAGACAAAACCCTTCTAAACAAAAAAAAATATGACTGAAATAACAAAACACGAATGAAAAGGCCCCTACTAACTGAGCTTTCCCGCTGACAAAAACAACAACCACACATGTGGTCCCTTTTTTCTTTCAGTTTTTGGTTTTTTCTAAGCCCAATTTCTTTTTTTTTAAAGGATTTTGCCCTTTTAATTACTGGGAAAATGTCTTATTAAATTTTAATGCCCCACTTTCTAAATTTCTGTTTCCACTCTCCAACACCCTTATAACCCCCCCCCCCCCCCCCCCCCAAACCCCCCAACCCCCCCCCCGGAGGGGGAACGGGGGAAAAGGGATGCCCCAAAAGCCCTTTTTGTCGGCCCGGGGTTCCCTTCATAACATGGGCCCCACCCGGCCCCCCGGGCTCAACTTTTTTAAAAATTCCCCATTCAAATTGGGCATTCTGTGGAAGCCCTCCCTTCCTTTTTCCTTCTCCCCTTTTTTAAAAGTTTCTTTCCCCCGGGCCCCCCCTTTAAAAAACAAACCCCCAAAAATTTTTCACAAAAGTTTAGGTAAAGGGGATTTTTGAAGGAATTTTTAAATTTCCCTTGGGGGAACCCGGGAAACCCGGTTTTGCCACTTCATATGTGGAGGGAAATTGGGGGATAAAACCCAAGGGGAAGTGGGATTTGGTTGTGGGGGGGGTGGACAAAGGGGGGTTGGATTGTTATCCCCAAAAGGGGTTTGGAAAATACTAATTTGACTTTGGAAAAGTTGGGGGGTGGGGGAAAAGGAGGGAACAATTTTGATTGTTTGGTTTGGGGTTTATGGTTTAAAATATAAAAAAGGGGAAGGTTTTAATAAAATTTAAAAATGGAGGATTTTTGCCAAATGGAAAAAATTTGGGGGAAAGATTTTTGGGTTGTTTGTTTTTGGGGTTTTTTGGGTTTGGTTTCTTTGTAGGTTTTAAAAAAAAAGCAAAAGGAAAGGGGTGGGATTATGGGGGTTTAAAAAATTTTGGGGGATTTTTTGGGGGTTTTTTTAAAGGGGGGGTTGGGGGGGGTTGGGGGGAAAATTTTGGGGGGGTAAGGTTTTAAAGTTTAAAAATGATTTTTTGGGGAATTTGGGGGGTGAATTTAAGGTGTAAAAAGTAAGTACAAGTTTTGTATTGGTTTAAAAGAGAAAAAAAATTTGGCCGGGTAAAATTTGGTGTTTTTAAATTTGTTAAAATTTTGGTGGTTTTGGGAATTGGAAAGGGTGTTCCCGTTTTAAAAGAATTTTTGGAAAAATTTTGTGGAAAAATTGTTGAATGAAAGGGATGATTATTTTTTTGGAACAAAATAAAAAAAAAAATTTATAAATTTTTAAGGAAAAAAATTTCCGGGTTAATTTATTTCTTTTTTTTTTTTTTTTTTATAAAAATGTTTTTGAAATTTTTATTTTTAGAAAATAAAATTGGGAATATTTTTGAAGGGTTTTAAAAGGGAGGGGGTTTTAAAATTTTTGGGTTTTTTAAGGGAAGGAAAAAGGGTAATAAAAAGGGGGGGAAAAAAAAAGTAAAATGGGAAAAAATGGGGAATTAATTTTTTTATAGTTGAAATCTTGTTCATTTTAAAAGTTTTTTTTAAAAAAAAAACAAAGACAAAACAAGACAAATATACAAATTCCCAAAAACCCCAAAAATTTTTGGGCCTTTTGTTTGCAGACCAAGGACTTTGATTCTGCTTTTGGGGAAAAAAAAAAAAGGGGGTGGAAAAAAGGGGGGGCCCGGGTTTCCCCCCCAACCCCTTTTTGGGGGGTTTTTTTCCCCCCCCCCCCCCCCGGGGGGGCCCCCCCCCCCCCCAAAACCCCAAAACCCCCCCCCAAAACCCCCCCCGGGGGGGGGGCCCAAAATTTAAATTCCCAAGGGGAAAAAGGGCCCCGGGAAACCCCGGGGTTTTTGGGAAAAAAAGGGGGGGGGGGAAAAAAAAAAAAAAAAAAAAAAAATTAAAATGAAAAAGGGGGCCCCCCCCCAAAAAAAAAACCGGCCCGGCCCCATGCCCGGAAAAATAAAAAAAATTTTTTTTTGGGGGGGGGGGTTTTTTTTTTTTTTTTTTTAAACCTTTTCCCCCCCCAAATTTTTTTTAAACCCCTTTTTAAATTTTTTTTTTTTTCCCCCCCCCCCCCCCCTTTTTTTTTTTTTTTTTAAAAAACCCCTTTTGTGGTGTTCTTTTTTTTTTTTGGGGTTGGGGGGTTTTTTTTTTTTTTTTGTTTTTTTTTTGGGGGGTTTCCTTTTTTTTTTTTTAAATTTTTTTTTTTTCTTTTTTTTTTTTTTTTTGGGGTTTTTAAAAAATTCCCTTTAAATTTTTAAATTTTTATTAATTTTTTATTTTTAAAAAATTTTAAAAAAAAATTTTTTTTTTGGGGGGGGGGGGGGGGGGGGGGGGGGGGGGGGGGGGGGGGGGGGGGGGGGGGGGGTTTTTTTTTTGGGGGGGGGGGGGGGGGGGGAAAAAAGGGGGGGGGGGGGGGGGGGGGGGGGGGGGGCCCAAAAAAAATTTAA
>JAFLJL010004412.1:12500-16755 GCA_018398815.1 Conus ventricosus
CGGAACCCCTGGGGAGGCCCGAACGTTATGAAAATGGAGTGCAATTGGCATTAACCACGCCATAGGACCAGTCATCTTTCAGAACATTGGTCCTGGTCATGGACAGGGTGTCAATGCACAGCGCTACATCCACCAGGTGCTCAGACCCCATGTCGTTCCTTTTTTTGCGCAACACCCAAATTTGGACATTCCAACAGGACAATGCAAGACCACACACAGCCAGGGCCATCCAGCAATTTTCTCAGCATAACAACGTCAATGTGCTGCCCTGGCCAGCCTCAGTCCTGATTTAAACCCAATAGAACATTTTGGGATGAACTTGGCAGACGGTTGGACCTCCTGCGTCCACGACCAGCAACAGCGGCTCAACTTCACCAGGCCATCGTCCATGTGTGGGCTGGTGTGCCGAGGGGACGCATCAACCACCTGTCCACTCAATGAGCCGCAGGTTTGTCAAGCAGTTGTCCATGCAAATGGTGGCCACACACGGTATTAGGACTTCAAGCTGGTTTGTCACGTGACCTTGGATTTTCCACACAAAGACATATTGCTGATGACATTTTCACACATTACCGGTGTAATGAATCAAATCACGTTGAATTTTCGCTTCCACTCTGTACAATTGTGACCAATAAAATTCGCCCCTAACCTTCAGCTTGTTTTGCTTTCGCGTTTTTTATGGAAGTCAGTATATTTTCATTCTTATGAAGGATGTCAGTACCAGTTTAGAGCTGAGACAAACATTTACCAGCATCAATACGAAGCTGCTAAAACTGATTTTGTTCTTGTATTTTTTGCCCCTGATCTCAACGATTGCTGGGAGTGGGAGGTGTTGCTCTTGGCAGTTCATCATCACCAGGTTGTTGGATGACAGTAACCTCTGTCTGCAGCAGCAGACTGCAGTCTGGGCAGATTTGTACAGCGTGATCTTGACATATCCAGTTCGGCAGATAATGCAGGAACCTGTTGTTTTGCGATCAGCCTTCCAGTGGCAGAAGCCGCAGCAGCCTTGTGGCTTCTTTAGTTTCTTTGGAGTTTGGCTGGTAGTGGACTTTCTTGCAGCAGATGCAGAGGACTTCCTCGCAGTTGCTGCAGAACGTTTTGCATCAGATGCTGCTGTTGATCTTGATGTTGCTGCTAGCCCCTTTCTTCTTTCTCCTGTCCTGCTTGCAGCTTCCTGTGCAGCACCTCTCTGTTGGACATGCTGGACAAAGTGTTCCATGGTCAGCCTCAGTGGTTTTGCCAAAAGTTTTGATGGGCCAGTCGTCTTTGTATCTGTTCCAGGCAAAGGTTCTTCTACAATAGTGATGATGAACTGCTGCCTGGTGTCCTTTTTGGCCAGGTGGTCATCTGGAACTTCTTCATCCAGACTACACGTGCGGCAATGGTACAGAGGTCAATGACATTGAAAAACATGATCATGGGCCACCATTTTGTGATCCTCTCGACTGTTTATGCATGTGCCATCTTGTCAACAGCTCCCTTGGTAGAGTTGTAGAAACGAATGATGTCAGGTTTCTTCTGAAAGCAAGAGGTCAACGGCTTTGTCGTGATGCATCGTGCTCATCACCACAACGTTCTTGTTGAGTTTGCTCTGATAGTTGACCAGCGTCGTCTTTTCTTGAAACATAAAGGAAGAATCATGCAAAGGTTTTTCCTTTCTTGTCTTTGAAGGAATTTTGGTAGGAAGCGTTTGTTGGCCCTGACAGTTCCAACAAAAGTGAGACCATTGGTCTGCAAAATGTTGGCCAGCTCTTTGTCATTAAAAAAATTGTCAGTTGTGACAATTTCTTCCTGATTTGAAGAAAGGGGTTGATAGTTTGATGGCAACGTTTCTTCCAAGGTTGACTTGCCTTTCTTGTCCAAGAGGCCGTCCCAGGTATGGCTCTGCAACAAGTGGAAAATTTGTTTCCGCATCTACAGCCCAGAATATCTTCAGGCCATATCGGTCTGGTTTTGAGGGAAGGTACTGCAAAAAGGAGCAGCGTCCACGGAATGGTACCAGCTGCGCATCAATGCAGATAAATGGTCCATGAATGTAGCGGTCTGCAAGGCACTTCGTGAATTCCTCCCAGAAGTCCCTAAATGGGGCAAAGATATCTCGGGCACGCCGGGCGTTCCTTGAGGGCTTGTCATCAAAACGGAGGTGGGTCAAAAGCCCGCATGAATCTCTTGCGAGTGATTGTAGACCGTTCACCATAGAGAGAGTCAAAAAGCAACTCTGTTGACTGCATGTTCTGTTTTCTTGCTCCTAGGAACAAAAGACAACCGATGAATGCTTTCATTTCCACCTCATCTGTAGCAGCCATTTGCCTGGATTTTCTCTCTTCCTTTCAATGTTTGTGAAGTTGATCATCGCTTTGATGTTCTTGTTTGACAGAAATAGCAAAAAGGCATCAAGAGGTGCTGTCAGATCATTGCATCCAATCAACTGGTTTGCAGGTACCCTTGAAAACATTTTGAGCAGATGCACGCTCAGTTGTTGGCAAGGTGTAGAAATAAAGGGCTACGGTCTATAAACGATATGGGTGGCCAGCCACCCACGAGCCCTAGCGTGTGTAGGAAAGGGTTTTCAGTCTATAAAAGGTAAAGGGTGACCAGCCACCCACGAGCCCTAGCGTGTGTGAAAAAGGGCAGTGGTCTATATAAAACGTATGGGTGACCAGCACCCACGAGCCCCAGCGGGTGAGAATTAACGCTGCTTCTCTGATTAGTATGGGTGACGGGCCACCCACGGTATCTGGCAAGGGTTATACAAGGTTTTTATTGTTTAATTACTCCTTTATTTACAAACATAAAACCTCCATAATTTGGTGAAATTATACACAGATGTATAATAAACAAAGTCATAAACTGTGAGCTTGATAGATATAAAACTGACAGAGTTATGATAATTTAAATGAGAGTCTGGGTAATTTTTCACCCACAAGCTCTGGCGAAGGTTAAGGTTCTTGACAAATACCAAAAATTTAAAAGAAAATACTCAATAAATCAAAAGACATCATGATTTCATTATCTCTGGGTCACAGCCAACCAAAAGATGTTTGTGAAGATTACAGTTACATGCATAGAAGTGCAATCTGTTCACATTATTACATCCAAAATATGTAAGGTTATGAACAACTGTTGGTCACCTGGATTCCTACTATTTTATGTCTTTGTTACATGTGTGTGCTGAAACACACACAAACACATTTTCCTTTCAGTATGAGTCAGACAGTACATCAGCAGATATTCTCAACCATACCATTTCATAGTATGAGCATTTCACTGCAAAGTTTTTAAAGCCTAACTTCCTGAGGAATATGCGAACAGTTGTCAACCATGTGCGTATACACTCGCACTCACACACACAAACAACACACACCATGCTGAAAAAAAAACACAAAAGACCATCGCCTAGTAAACAATCAACAAGTGTATCTAATTTCTTCAGGCTTCTTTCATGTGCACCACACAAACTCCCTTACAATGGGTTTTTTTCTTTAACTTACCAGCATAGACGGATCATGTTTTTTATTAATCAATGTTAGAAACACTTCACATGACATTCTTCTTTTGAGAACATTTAAATCATCTGAACTTTTATTTTAACCCCAATTTTTTAAAAATTTTACTTTTGGTTTCTTTTTGGTTTTTTTGTTGTTTTTTTGGGGTTTTTGGTTCCATGTTTCGTTTTTGTTTTGTGTTTTTGTTATTTTTCTGTTTTGGGGTTTTTTTCTGTTTTCTTTTTAAAAGGGAAAAAAAAAGTTTTGGCAAAGTTCTTTTGCCCCAAAAAAACTTGATTTGGGGAATAAGGGTCCTTTTTTTTTCCCCAACCCCGCCGCAATTGTTTGGGGCAAAAGGTACTATTTCTCCCCCGGGGTTTGCTTTCAATTGTTTCCCAAAAAATTTTCTGTCTGAAAACCCCTTTTACCCAGGGTTAATAAAAGTCTTCTAACTACCGGGAAAAAATTTCGGGGGGCCATCCGGGGGTCTTTTAAAATACTACATTAAAACTTTAAAAACCCCCTTTTAACTTTTTTTTCTTTTTGCAGACCCCGTATAGGTTTAATTATTAACTGGGGTAATTGAGAAGGGGAAAAATTAATTATTAAACGGAAGATTATTGAAAATTTTTAATGTATAAAAAGAAAAAATTTTTTTAAAAAAAAAGAAAAAAACTAAAAAAGGGATTGGACAAACCCAGGAAAACTGGGGAGTTTAAAAAAATGCCAAAAAAGAAAAAAATTTTTTGATTTTTATCCGAACCAGC
>JAFLJL010004412.1:17755-45255 GCA_018398815.1 Conus ventricosus
CGTAGCTACTAAAATAGCCTGTTCTTTCGCTGTGAAGTCCTATTTTAGTAGCAAGAGGGCTGCGGTACTGCCTGTACTTGCTATGTGCGGACACTAAGGAGGTAACTCCTGCACACCCCCACCCTACCCACCCCCACCCCACCCCGCCCACCCCCACCCCACACATGCACACACTCAAGTTACTTCTAAGTTCTTAACTCAAGTTACCCCCAAGTCACCTCAAGTCACCTCTAAGTTCTTACTTAAGTCGTCCTCAAGTCGTCCTCAAGTCATCCTCAAGTTCTTACTCAAGTTCTTACTCAGTCACTTCTAAGTTCTTACTCAAGTCATCCTCAAGTTATCCTCAAGTCACTTCTAAAGTTCTTACTCAAGTTATCCTCAAGTCACTTCTAAGTTCTTACTCAAGTCACCCTAAGTTCTTAACTTAAGTTATCCTCTAAGTACAACCAAGTTCTTATTCAAGTTAACTTATAATTATTTATTAAGTTTCTTAAAGTATTATTGCATCTGAAATGGATCAAAATGAACTTTTGTTGTTGGCGGTCTTGGCATGCTTTTTTGTTCGCTTCTGTATTTAGTGGTTGAGATTTTTTTGACTGCTTTGGTTTTTGCTGGCTTTGTTTATATATTTTATAACCGTAATAACCACTCCCAGCAATGCCGCCAAAAATGACAATTGCTTTAACCTCCGCCGTACCTTGTTTTAAAACTCACACGGAAGGGCTCCTGGGTGACTAGTCACCCATGGTTTTTTATATAGGCATTCGCCTTGGTGCACCTCGCCAGATTTCGTGGGTGACCAGTCACCCATGGTTTTTACATAGACATTTCCCTTACTACACCTCGCCAGATTTCGTGGGTGACCAGTCACCCATGGTTTTTTATATAGGCATTCGCCTTGGTGCACCTCGCCAGATTTCGTGGGTGACCAGTCACCCATGGTTTTTACATAGACATTTCCCTTACTACACCTCGCCAGATTTCGTGGGTGACCAGTCACCCATGGTTTATACATAGCCATTTCCCTTACTACACCTCGCCAGATTTCGTGGGTGACCAGTCACCATGGTTTTCAAATAGATCAGACAGCAAAGCATATGTGATGTCGTAGAATCCAGATGTGTAGCGTTAATTACGAAGTGGGAAATAAGAGCTCATTCATTTAAATCTGAAAGTGAAATTTTTACTAGCACCCATGTAAACTGAAATAGAAAGACTGACAAAGAAACAAACAAACAAACGCACACACACACCCTTGCAAAATACTAGAAATATGATTCTGAACTGTTTGAATGCACAAAATACTAAGAAGAAATTAAAACCTGAACTGTCTGTACGGATAGTATCCCAAATTTCATTTCTGAAGGTCTTGGGACAAAATAACAACAAATCAAACAAACGAACAAAATCAAACAAAAACAGTAGAAAATATACTGACTTCCATAAAAAACGCGAAAAATTGAAAGGCTATTTTTCGGGTGAAAAGGGGTGAATATACAATATTGAACCATTGTGGCAAGTTGTTTGGGTCCAAGACTCACGTGCAGTGAAAAAATTGTGTGAGCAACACATCTTTCCGGCATTGGAGGGTCAACAAAAATGGCAAACTGGTTGCTGCATGTGAGGCACGTGCACACCATGCAGAGCAAAGTTAACCAGCGACAAGTACGCAGGCATGCAGCCTTTATAAAGCCACGCTAAAAGGTTCAGATAACGACTTGCCGTCTGAGCGCTACAGAGATGCCAAGACAGAGGAACGCAATCGTGCCCTAGGCCATCTGGAGGCTGGTGTGGATGCCAGGCAGGTCGCCAACATCTTTAACGTCCACATCTCAACCATCTATCGTCTGCAGCACCGCATGCGAGTCACTGGTACCACTGATGATCGTCCCTGGCCAGGCCGTCCTCGGGTCACCACACCAAGAGAGGATCGCCATTTTGTTCGAACCCATCTGCGGGACAGGCGGCAAACAGCTGCTAACACTGCTCGACAGGTGCCTGGGAATCTCCAGCAATGAATCAGCCTCAACACTGTGCGGCGGCGTCTTCAGGAGAACGGGCTGGCATGTAGGCGTCCTCACAGAGGTCCGGTACTGACACCAAGACACCAGCAGGACAGGCTGCAGTGGGCACAAGCCCGAATCAACTGGCGCAGGCAGCAGTGGGGATGCATGCTGTTCTCAGATGAGAGCCGTTTTTGTATTGACATGGCTGACGGTCGTGTCAGAATATGGCGTCGACCTGGTGAACGCTATGCTGACTGCTGTGTGGTAGAGCGGAACCCCTGGGGAGGCCCGAACGTTATGATATGGAGTGCAATTGGCATTAACCACGCCATAGGACCAGTCATCTTTCAGAACATTGGTCCTGGTCATGGACAGGGTGTCAATGCACAGCGCTACATCCACCAGGTGCTCAGACCCATGTCGTTCCTTTTTTTTGCGCAACACCCAAACTGGACATTCCAACAGGACAATGCAAGACCACACACAGCCAGGGCCATCCAGCAATTTCTTCAGCATAACAACGTCAATGTGCTGCCCTGGCCAGCCCTCAGTCCTGATTTAAACCCAATAGAACATTTTTGGGATGAACTTGGCAGACGGTTGGACCTCCTGCGTCCACGACCAGCAACAGCGGCTCAACTTCACCAGGCCATCGTCCATGTGTGGGCTGGTGTGCCGAGGGGACGCATCAACCACCTGGTCCACTGAATGAGCCGCAGGTGTCAAGCAGTTGTCCATGCAAATGGTGGCCACACACGGTATTAGGACTTCAAGCTGGTTTGTCACGTGACCTTGGATTTTCCACACAAAGACATATTGCTGATGACATTTTCACACATTACCGTGTAATGAATCAAATCACGTTGAATTTTCGCTTCCACTCTGTACAATTGTGACCAATAAAATTCGCCCCTAACCTTCAGCTTGTTTTGCTTTCACGTTTTTTATGGAAGTCAGTATATTTTCATTCTATGAAGGATGTCAGTACCAGTTTAGAGCTGAGACAAACATTTACCAGCATCAATACGAAGCTGCTAAAACTGATTTTGTTCTTGTATTTTTTGCCCCTGATCTCAACGATTGCTGGGAGTGGGAGGTGTTGCTCTTGGCAGTTCATCATCACCAGGTTGTTGGATGACAGTAACCTCTGTCTGCAGCAGCAGACTGCAGTCTGGGCAGATTTGCACAGCGTGATCTCGACATATCCAGTTTCGGCAGATAATGCAGGAACCTGTTGTTTTGCGATCAGCCTTCCAGTGGCAGAAGCCGCAGCAGCCTTGTGGCTTCTTTAGTTTCTTTGGAGTTTGGCTGGTAGTGGACTTTCTTGCAGCAGATGCAGAGGACTTCCTCGCAGTTGCTGCAGAACGTTTTGCATCAGAGCTGCTGTTGATCTTGATGTTGCTGCTAGCCTCTTTCTTCTTTCTCCTGTCCTGCTTGCAGCTTTCCTGTGCAGCACCTCTCTGTTGGACATGCTGGACAAAGTGTTCCATGGTCAGCCTCAGTGGTTTTGCCAAAAGTTTTGATGTCCAGTCGTCTTTGTATCTGTTCCAGGCAAAGGTCTTCTACAATAGTGATGATGAACTGCTGCCTGGTGTCCTTTTTGGCCAGGTGGTCATCTGGGAACTTCTTCATCATCCAGACTACACGTGCGGCAATGGTACAGAGGTCAATGACATTGAAAAACATGATCATGGGCCACCATTTGTGATCCTCTCGACTGTTTATGCATGTGCCATCTTGTCAACAGCTCCCTTGGTAGAGTTGTAGAAACGAATGATGTCAGGTTTCTTCTTGAAAGCAAGAGGGTCAACGGCTTTGTCGTGATGCATCGTGCTCATCACCACAACGTTCTTGTTGAGTTTGCTCTGATAGTTGACCAGCGTCGGTCTTTTCTTGAAACATAAAGGAAGAATCATGCAAAGGTTGTCCTTCTTGTCTTTGAAGGAATCTGGTAGGAAGCGTTTGTTGGCCCTGACAGTTCCAACAAAAGTGAGACCATTGGTCTGCAAAATGTTGGCCAGCTCTTTGTCATTAAAAAAATTGTCAGTTGTGACATTTCCTCCTGATTTGAAGAAAGGGGTTGATAGTTTGATGGCAACGTTTCTTCCAAGGTTGACTTGCCTTTCTTGTCCAAGAGGCCGTCCCAGGTATGGCTCTGCAACAAGTGGAAAATTTGTTTCCGCATCTACAGCCAGAATATCTTCAGGCCATATCGGTTGGTTTTGAGGGAAGGTACTGCAAAAAGGAGCAGCGTCCACGGAATGGTACCAGCTGCGCATCAATGCAGATAAATGGTCCAGGAATGTAGCGGTCTGCAAGGCACTTCGTGAATTCCTCCCAGAAGTCCCTAAATGGGGCAAAGATATCTCGGGCACGCCGGGCGTTCTTGAGGTCTTGTCATCAAAACGGAGGTGGGTCAAAAGCTGCATGAATCTCTTGCGAGTGATTGTAGACCGTTCACCATAGAGAGAGTCAAAAGCAACTCTGTTGACTGCATGTTCTGTTTTCTTGCTCCTAGGAACAAAAGACAACCGATGAATGCTTTCATTTCCACCTCATCTGTAGCAGCCATTTGCCTGGATTTTCTCTCTTCCTTTCAATGTTTGTGAAGTTGATCATCGCTTTGATGTTCTTGTTTGACAGAAATAGCAAAAAGGCATCAAGAGGTGCTGTCAGATCATTGCATCCAATCAACTGGTTTGCAGGTACCCTGAAAACATTTTGAGCAGATGCACGCTCAGTTGTTGGCAAGGTGTAGAAATAAAGGGCTACGGTCTATAAACGATATGGGTGGCCAGCCACCCACGAGCCCTAGCGTGTGTAGGAAAGGGTTGCAGTCTATAAAAGGTATGGGTGACCAGCCACCCACGAGCCCTAGCGTGTGTGAAAAAGGGCAGTGGTCTATATAAAACGTATGGGTGACCAGCCACCCACGAGCCCCAGCGGGTGAGAATTAACGCTGCTTCTCTGATTAGTATGGGTGACGGGCCACCCACGGTATCTGGCGAGGGTTATACAAGGTGTTTATTGTTTAATTACTCCTTTATTTACAAACATAAAACCTCCATATTTGGTGAAATTATACACAGATGTATAATAAACAAAGTCATAAACTTTGAGCTTGATAGATATAAAACTGACAGAGTTATGATAATTTAAATGAGAGTCTGGGTAATTTTTCACCCACAAGCTCTGGCGAAGGTTAAGAAAATTCCATGAAGACTTTGGCGGTGTAGGCAACCCTGTTGTTGTAGGTCTTGAATCAACTTGTTCTGGTGTTTTTATAGCTGGCATTGAAACAACTGGCTGCGGCTCTAGCACTTTTTTATTATGTGATTGTAACATTAATTTTGTTCGTTTGTTCCACTCTGCTAATTTTTTTCCTGCTGCAACACGCCCAGGATGAGGAAGCTTCTTACTGGTCACTTTCTCCACCTGATTCAATGTTTTCTGATTCTGCTGATTTTCTGGCTCGGTCATTTTTTAGGGAAATAAAATCTATATGATTAAAAGTAATTAATCCCATGATTAGCGGCGACAATAATGTTCCAAATCTGTAATATAGATCACATCCTAGAGACTCTAATGACTTTGTTAAAACTGGATCCTGCGTTAAATCATACATAAAATCTTGTTCAGAATCAATAGGCGCAAATCTGGCTACTAGTTTAGTGTACAAACTAAGAACCGTTGCCCGACACTTTTTACCATTCTCGACCCTAGTTGCGCTTCATACCTGTTATGATACTTTACAATGTCTTGTGGCGACATTTGTTGAATTTGTTCTATGCTGAATTCATTTCCGAGGAACTGTTTTGTTTTTCCACATGCTGCCAAAGAATACAGCCTTTCCTTTTTGGGCATAATAGCTTGGTCATCAACCTGGTCATTTGTAATCATAAGTTCAGGAAGGTTTAGCAGATCATCGGTGTTCATGTTTTATTACTAAATATAATTATTATTTTGTTTTTAAAAATGAGCGCCGAAAAGACTGTTGCCAATCTTGTATACCATTCTGCTGTTATTGGAGGCCTAAGTATAGGATACACAATGCTTGGTAAAAGCTTGTTAAAAATTAAACCAGCAGATCTTGGCAAGCTAGGCTTTGAGGATTCAGCAAAGCTAATTGCTATCATTGCAGCTTCGTTTGCTACGAAAGATTTCTAGTTAAGCAAGGAATAATTCCAGACAGTATAAATATGTAAAATAAAAAATACATTTATAAAATGGCTTCATTCGTAATGATGATAGGCGGCGCTGTGGTTAATGCGCTTGCTTTTAGCGGAAGTAATTACGCACTTAGTAACTACAAACTAATGAAGAGAGAAAAAGACATAACAAAGCTATGGAGCAACTAGCAGCTGCACAAGCTATGTATGAAAAGCAGAGAATTGAGCAGTTAGATTTTATTAACGACAAACTGAAAAAAACGGGGACATGCAGCTTACACATTTAAAGATGTTGATCAAGCAATAAAAGAATATTATCTTGTAACAGGCAAACCGATCGAGACATTGCCCCCACCAAAATTCAGTGACTTTTATCAACCATCAGAAAAACAAAAGATGCAAGAAATCGTGTTTTATCGTCTTTGGAATGACCGTTGTGTATTTTGTTGCACATAATATTGGCTGAATAAAAATGAACAAAATCTATTATTCGCCAAAAGGATATTGGAAGGGAATCACGGCAATAAAAAAGCTAAGCCAAGCAGCGAGAGTCAGTGAACAAACAGCAAAGGAATGGTTATCTAAACAAGCGATTTGGCAAATTTATTTACCTGCGCCTAAACGAATACAGAGACCACACTTTGTGAATACAACGCCAAACAACACCCATCAAATGGACCTTCTATATCTACCCCATGATACGATTAGACGAAAAAGATTTAAGTACGCACTTACAGTCATTGACATGGCTTCAAGATATAAAGATGCTGAACCATTAACACAAAAGAGTGCTTCTGCTGTTGCTGTCGCTATACAACTGATATATCAACGAGGCCCCTTAACTTATCCTCGCATGATTCAAGTCGATGATGGAAAAGAATTTAAAGGTCAAGTGAATCAATTATTGTTAAAACATAGAGTTACCATTAAAAGAGGCATCCCAGGAGTTCACAGATCACAGGCTTTAGTTGAAAACTTTAACAAACAGTTATCTGAAAGACTTTTTTCCTACCAGTATCACAGAGAGCTGATTGACAAATCACGCAACACAGAATGGGTTAGAAGACTGCCCTCAGTTTTGCGCGCAATGAATAATGAAGAATTTAAAGGACTAAAACCAGTACAAGCAATCAAAAAACAAACAATAGATGTTGTTGAAGGAGACGCCAGTTCATCTGGCAAACTATTACCATTTGGTTTGAAAGTAAGGTACCTTTATTTACCGGGGGAAGCAGAAGGGGACACTCGCATCAGGGCAACAGATCCAGTTTGGAGTGTTGATCCATATGAAATAAAAAGAATTGTAAAAATGAATCCGCCCGTGTATTATTTACGAGAAACTGACACAACAAAACAACCAGCTCCTCAAAGATCTTTTGTGAAGGAAGAACTGCAGATTATCCCACCAGACACAGTTCCAGTTGCTAATTAATTTTTAATTTACATAAATATATTTGAGTTTAAAATGGAAGCTCAGAAGGAAGCACAGAACGAAACAAGAATGATAAATGAAGAGAACTTGGAATTAATACGAGAATCATATGATGCGTGTTCTGCTATTAAGGAATTAATACGAGAATCATATGATACGTATTCTGCTGTTAAAGAAACAATTACGAGGATTCATCAGCACATGGCACTGCATCCAGATCACTTACAGCCCAAAATCCCAAATTTTGACTATCAAAAATGGGGAAAAGAATATCTTGAAATAATTAAAAAAAATTCGAGCACGTCAAGCAAACATGAGAAAAAATTTGGATGAATTGGAAGATGATATGATTGATTTTCTAGATAAATTTAAGGAAAAATATATACCCGAGGGCGAAGAAGATATATAATTATGCTGTTCTCCAGTGCCCGATTGCATATGAAAACTCTGGATTAACAAATACTCGTTTTGTGTTTGTTCTATCTAATGACTTCTTTGTTACAACTGTTGTGTTGATCTCATGTAGATTAGATCGTAGTTTTACGTTGTCATGATGAAAAGTCTTATTGTCAAACAATGCTTCTTTGTAGTTGTCATGTGATATGTTTGACTGCACAACACTGCGAGATATTCCTTTTGCTTTCTTAATGGTTTTCTCCTGGCTCGAAATACTGTACATTTTCGACCTTAAACCAATAAACTCCTTAATCACCCCTCCAGATAATTCATCCTTCATCTTTCCTAAAACCTTCTTATTAACAGATGAATGTAAAGGCGAATCTTTAGGGTAATCAGATGTATCATACCACCCGCATGCCCTTTAGCTACTTCCATTTCCATGTCTTTATAGATGTCTTCAGTAGGGATATCTATAACAAAACTATCTGTATCTGTGTAAAGTACTCTGGACTCTGGATACAAGGGTTTAAAGTAGTCATAAAGAAATTCCAACCTCAAAAGCTTTGATAATTCAAAAGCTTTGATAATTCTAAAACAGTAAACCCAATAAATACAGGTTTGTCCAATTAGACTGTCTTTTTCTTCATCATTATGCCAAAAAGCTGATCATGAAATCTTCTAAAGTCCTGATAATTAGGTTTTGAAGTCAGCTTAATTGCCTCGTTCTCTTTGGTCACCAATCTGATATCTTTACGCTTGTGCGGATTTTCCATAGTCTTTCCGAAACAGCTGTTGTTCATCAGCTTGAAAAAGTCTTTTTCTGAAGCATCTGTGGATTTAGTTCTAAGATCAGTGTTCTTCATGATGTATGTTTTCATGAACTGTTCTTGATCAAAAGCAATTATACGATGAACAGCTTTCAACTTCAAACCATGTCTTAAATAAAATTGTAGAAGTCTGTAATGACAGACATAATTTTTTTTGTCGCGAAGATTAGGCACAAGTTTAGGCGGCTCTGTTGGATTCATCTTTAGACTTTCTGCAGCTAATGGGTAGTCATTATGTAGGTCATGGAGTTCATGAGGATATTCTAAGTCAACTTCTAGAATAAGACCTCTTTTACGATCAGCTGTAAGAGTATGCAGTTTTCTACAAATTCTTGAATGTTTTCTATGCCGCCTGTGTACATTTTAAAGTTACGTAATGGAAGTGATTGCGCCATAGCCCAACCATACAGATTGTTTGCATCTAAATACATGAGATAGTTAGACCTTTACTTGGATCATAGTCGTCCAAGTATTTGTTGTTTGCTTTACAGTAATGATGCGACGCCATACTAATTCCTCCACGCAATCCGTTTTCAATCATCCGAATCATTGGTAAATCTGACAATAAATCAATCTGTACTCCAGTATCTTTTAAGAAAGCATCCCAACTCATCCCGGGCGCAGAAATGTAATGCGCAGGATCCAGGCTATAATGTTTCAAGCAGGTCTTTCTATAATTTTCAAAAATATCCGCCAACAAACAAACGTCAGCCATCAAGTATGAGTCATGATAGTCTCCCATTGTTTTACAATCTAACTTCAGCCATGCTTCTTGAGCATGCTGGTAATCAGAATCACGGATAACCTTTCCTCTAAGACTAGAAAAGAACGCATCTTTAGGCGGAAGTGAATCTTCATCAAACCTTTCCCAACTGTTCATGTACTCATAAGGGTAAATGCCCTTTCTAACAAGAGTTGGGTCAAAATATTCTTCTGTTATTGGGCAGGACTTTAAGGACATAGCCAGTGACTCTAATGATCCCATCAGGTGTTGCATAGAGTCATAAAAAGACATGTTATTCAGATTAAAACACATGTACTTTTCTGATGACTGTGCAATGTATGACACCCTGGAGTCGCTGGTTACTGCTTGCATTATAAGATGAGAGTCGTAACCTCGCAAGTTATGAAAGAAGATGGGCAGCTTCCATGTCTTTGGGTCAAACTTTAGTTGAAGATTGCAGTTGTTGTGCGCTGCTCCTCTGAACTTTCCGCTAATGTGATCATGGTCTCTTACTGTTGGATTTTCACTCGTTAGCTCTAAACCGCAAATCCAACAATGTGTGGCGGAGTCATACTGTTGTTGATCTTCAGGAGTCATAATAATGTCTGAGAGATTCAGATTATTAGAACTTGCTGCATGCGTTCTAAGAAGTATTCTGCAGCATTAGGCCCTCTATATAATTCTGGCTCTGAATGGTCGCCATCCGACCTGACAATAATGAAGGCAAATGAACAAATCTGATGATTACTCATTAAGACAGTTTTCGGAAGTTTCTGTGGGGTTGGCCCTTCATAAGGGACAATAAGCGACTCGAAGTCTGCGTAAACAACATATGGACTCGTTTGCAGCCGTTTCCAGTTCTTAAAACAAACCTTACTGCCTTCTTTCGGCGTAATTAGTTCTGTCTTACAGTCAACTGGGCTAATACAATGTTTTATATGTTCAAGCGCGGCTGGAAAGGATGGAATTCTTGTTAAACATTTTCTACAGAATTCTTGTTTGTGCCCATCTTTTGAAGTATGCTGCATTAGTCTACTCATTGTGCGTATCAATGTGTAATGTAGTAGCCCTGTTGGCGAAGACATTAGGAGTAAGTCCACATGACTTTTGGCTGGATCGCCTATTGTTGGGCTGTCTTTAGACACTCAGAGAATGTAAATATGTTCGTTCAAGACCACCCATGTGATTCTGCCCGAAAACCCCCATTTTCACATACTAATCACGTTACGGTATCGATTGGTTACGGTACATGCTGCTCGCGCGGTGTCGCTGTCTCCTCTCTAGAGCGAGGACGGAATCGCTTTACTGACACGTCATCAGGCTGGTGCAATGCGACAAATGCCTGTAGTTAATTATTAATGGCTGAGTGTCACGTGTGCATGCTCAGCCAATTGACAGGGAGGTATGACGCCATTTCTACGGGGTTTCATCATTCTTCAGGTAACTGTCGGAAGGGAAAGACGTGATTTTATCGCTCTCACTACACTGAAACATGGCTCGTTCAAGTCTGGAGGCTGAATTGTTTTCGCAAGAAACCCAAGAGACTACAATGGATGCTGGTTCTCAAGAAAGCCAAACTGAGCATTTGCTGTATTCAGATGAGCAAAAAGAAATAATATTGAAGCACAAAAAGTATTATCAGGAAATGATTGTGTATCTTGAAAAATTGGAACGTGGCGAGCCTTGCTCTAAACCGGTCCGACCCAAAGAGAGTTTAAGTGTTTTGGAAACGAAGAAGGAAAAACGTGAAATGACAGTAAGTGAACTGGATGATTTTTTACGTGATTGTTTTGTAGAGAAACTTAATTATGAGCCAATCGACAAAGGCGCTTTCATGAAACTGAAAAACATAACTGAAATTACGCCTATTTTGTTGAAGGCCGGTTCTGAGATCAAAGCTGAAAATCGTAAAACTCTTCGGCAATCTTTGCTTTTAGGCCATTGGCTTGAAAGAACAAAAACTCTTTTCAAAAAATCTAATCCAAAAGCGTCCTGGGATAATTATTTGAAAACTGAAATTCTGATGGACCCCAGGCTGTGTAGAAAACTGATGGAATTATCATTTTGTTTTTTTTACTATCCAAAATTTCACAAGCTTGGAATTTCGATCCACAGCTTGTATGAAAAAAGAAGGCTCATTTTAAAATATATGCAAAGCGACGTTGGCTTCCGAGACTTCTGGCAAAGCGATTAAAAAATCAATAGCCTGCTTCCTTAGCTAGCAGGCCCAGCATAAGGCTAAAAATACTCCAGAACTGTGCCACTTGCCAACCAGCGGGAAAATGACCTAGAAAGGCCCTCAACAGGGCCGAAAATAATACTATGGGAGGTAACTCCTGCACACCCCCACACACCCCACACCCCCCCCACCCCACCACACACCCCACCCACGCACGCCCAATCCACCACAAACCCACCCCCACCCCACGCATGCACGTCCCACTCCCCACGCACGCACGGCCCACCTCCACGCACGCACGTCCCTACCCCCCACCCCCACCCCACCACACACACACACATCCTTACCCACGCACGCACACACACACACACGCCCCTGCAACCGCCCCCACCCCACCCCCACTCACACACATAACTTTTTTCTAATTTTTGCACAAAAACAAGAGAAACTGATTAATTAATTTTTTTAATTTATGATTTAAATTTGGTTTAAAAAATGAAGGCCGAATTAGCTGCAGAGCTTATTAATATACTTTACGAGTTGGATTGGGAGAGGGAGGGCGACAAAGATCAGTTAAAGAACAGGTTTGAAGAATTAATTACTGATCTTTTTAATCGTATAGACATTCGAGAAGATGTATTGGAAGCTATCAGTAAAATACCAGATAATTGGCCCAAACCAGTTGTAAAATTGTTTGCTATTTTAGTTGATAATATGGCTCCTGAAGATGTTAATCTGACTGTTCCCTGAAGGAGTAGCTATTCGCTTTAATGAAGATCATGTTTTACGATTAGAAAAGACTATGAATAACAGCTGAATTTACAATTATTTTTTATTTATTTTATATTAAAAAAAATGGCTGCCAAACTTAGTGAATCTGATTTAAAGAACTGTAATGAACTATTTGATGAAACAATTGTTATAGGGTGCATACAGATGTAAATTTAACATCGTCCGTGCGTATAGCCACAAAACCGGAAGTCGTGGTCCGTGAACGAACAAAAAGGATTGACGAACGGAAACCGGGCAATTTGAAGCCTGGCGTAGACCCGACGACATCGGAGAGGCTGCACACCGTGCCTTAAACGGTTAGTAAATTGTATGAGATTGTAGACTTTGAAAAGTTTCTTTGATCGTAGACTTTGAAAAGTTTCTTTGATCGATCTTCAAATATTTTACCCTGTATGTTTGTACAAGTTGCAGTTTTGTGGGTGCGAACCTTTCAAGCTTTTCAGTTTCGGAAATGGCCATGTGCTAGCCTTGCTACTCAAACTCCTTTGTTTCAAGCCCTTCAGTTTTGAACTGCCACGTGCTAGCTTTGCTACACAAACTCTTTGTTTTCAGATCTTACCATCTCTGTATTGGAAAGAAAATGTAAAATATGTGAAATGTTCAGAATTACCCAGCCATCTAAAGGATTGTGTGGACTACTGTACTTGCAGATTTATTGTTGAAAGACATTATGAGAAACATTTGACAAAAGTATCACTTTTGCCACCGGGCATGTCAGCAGATTTTGCAACATTGTTGTACATAGCTGACGTCAAAATTTTCCTGGCCCAGAGAAATTTGTCTAAAGGCGGTTCTTAACTAGAGCCTTAATTGATTTTCTGCCTATGTTCCAGTCAACCTTGAACATTGAATTTTTCTTTCTTTTTCATCCTTTCATTCTTGTGTATTTTGCATGTTGGAATAATGATTAGGGGGATACTTCAGCATAATTACAAAGTCACACCAAACAAGAATTCTTGTCCACAGGATCTTTTGAAGGTGGCTTTTGCCCTAAATTTAATATTCTAAATGGTTAGTCACAAAGGTGTACAGCCTCAGATTTAACCGATACATGGCTCAGTATGGTAATAACTGTGGTAAATAATTAAATTCTCTTTTTGTTAGTAGTGTTAGTAATTTCTGCTTGGGGAATTGGTTTCAGAGGAGACCTAATTTTGTAAATTTCCTTTTGGGAAATTTTGATTTGGGGTTTCACCGTTTGTTGCAACTAATGCAAGGCATTCCATGATTAAATGATCATGAGAGAATCGAGCTAATTTTACCAACCACCACATTGAGGACCAGGTTGGAAAGTCATGGGGAAAGGGGGTGAGAACATTGAAATTGGCTTCAACTGTCTTAGATAAAATGGTGGCTGAAGCCATGACATTGTGGCAAAGTTGTAATTTTCTTGTATGTTTGTTTGGCCCACTCACTGAGTGTTCTGGTCCAGACTTTTGGAGAGAAAAAAATCTCTCTCTCTCTCTCTCTCTCTCTCTCTCTCTCTCTCTCTCTCTCTCTCTCTCTCTCTCTCTCTCTCTCTTTTGTTGATGTATAAGTTTAAAGTTTTGTGATATGTGTGTTGAGTTGTGTACTGACAACTACTGCCTATTTAGGTTTGATAATTTCATTTGTTTTTTTGCCCTTGGTATGATAAATGACTATGTAAATTATAAATCCATTAATAAAGAAAATGAATTGGGTAGGTGTACGCAAGCCTAGTATCAATTGTAAAATGTAGATTTTGACAACTATTGTCTCCTACATTTACTGTTTGTTAAGAAGCTGTTTTCTTTGCATGTGTCTATACAGGCTTGCTCCCTGCTGTGTGTGTTGTAGTGAAGATGAATAAACACCTATCACCTTCTAGTCGCTGAATTGTTCCATTGAGTGAATGAGCCACACGTTCCAACGAACCAACACCACTCGACCACTTGACTACACAATGAAAGTGTTAAACATAGATTTTAGTGAATTTGGGTTTGAGAATGATATAGACAATATAATAAAAGATAATAGTGAACTATTTAACGAAGCAATCAAAGTGATAAACATTGACTGTAGTGATTCAGAAAAAGCTAAAATATTAGCAGGTGTTATTGTAAGGTTAACGTGTCTTGAAGTGTTGCGAGGCTTGGGTGAAGAATAAAAAGCGTGTTTTACTTACTTTTATTTACATTTATTTTTTAATCTACGTAAATATTGTGGCTTTAAAAATGACGACCACAAGTAAATTTGAGGGCAGAAAACTATATACAATGGAAGAAATATTTGATAGTGACAAACAATTAACCAACTGGTCTCTCTGACATACCAGCAAGAGAAAGAAAAGAAGCGGAAGAGCCAGCTGGTGTCTATTGTGAAGGCATGGAATCCTCAGTGTCAAAAGGCATTTGAGGATCTAAAAGAGGCTTTGACCTCTGCACCCGTACTAGGGTACGCAGATTTCAAACTGCCTTTTGTCCTGGAAACAGACGCTTCCTTGGACGGCTTGGGGGCTGTGCTCTCACAAGACCAGGGAGGAGAGCAGCGGGTTGTCGCATATGCCAGTCGGTCTCTCCGTCCATCAGAGAGAAATATGCTCAACTACAGTAGCATGAAGCTGGAGCTCTTGGCACTTAAATGGGCCATGTGCGAAAAGTTTCGACCCTACCTTTTGGGCACCCACACTGTAGTTCTGACTGATAACAACCCCCTTAGTCACATCCAGACAGCCAAATTAGGGGCAGTAGAGCAAAGATGGGCAGCTGACTTGGCATGTTTTGACTTCACCGTGAAGTATCGATCAGGGAGAGAGAACAGGAATGCTGATGCATTATCTCGAAACCCTGTGTCTGGGCCAGAGGGTCCTGGCGAGGAAGAGGTGAGCGCAGTCTCGTGTAGTGGGACACACATGGTCGGAACAGTGCATGAAATCGTTCATCGCACAACGGTGGAACCATTGGAGGCGATCCAAGTGAAAGCTGACTTCCCCTCTGTCTCTCTTCCTGAGCCACCCCAGCTATGCAGTTCCCTTCATTATCGCTTTCTGAGATACAGGAAGCACAGCGGAAAGACAGAAGCATAGCCTCTCTCATCCCATTTGTGGAGTCCCATTGTCGTCCTCCTGGGAAGCAAATTCGGACCATGGATGCTGACCAGAAAGCCCTTCTGCGGCATTTTGACCGCTGCATCTCAAAGAGAAGGTGCTTTACAGAGCGGTGGAGGATGTGACAGAGGGACGGGTGTCACAGCTCGTTGCCCCTGAAGGCCTTCGTGCCCATCTCCTCCACATGGCACACCAGGACTGTGGTCATCAAGGGCCAGAAAGGACTCTCTGCCTTCTCCGACAGCGAGTGTTTTTGGCCCAACATGCATATAGATGTGGATGAATGGTGCAGGCGTTGCCGGCGCTGTCAGACAGCCAAGGTGCAGAACAAAGTGGCTCACACCCCTATGGGTCATCTGTTGGCTACCAAACCCCTTGAGGTCATAGCAGTTGACTTCACTGTATTGGAGCCCGCCAGTGATGGCACAGAAAATGTTCTAGTCATCACAGACATTTTCACCAAGTACACAGTGGCCATCCCAACACGGGATCAGACATCTGCTGTTGTAGCCAAAGCTCTGATCCAGAACTGGTTCCAGCATTATGGTTCCTGGACGGATGACTCTCCCCCTCTACCCTTGATGTCTCACATATGGATTTACCCAGAATGCAAAAGAGCTGGAAAGAAGATGGCAAGAAAATAAATACCTCCAACCGTCACCCTCAGTCTTTGAAACCCTTATGCATGGCTGTGTTTACACACACCGCACACTGCAAGCATCGCAGACACTAAATCTTGCGACGAGTGATCTACTGAAGCTACAAGCTAGCTTGAACCCAACCTCAAGTGACACTGTAAGTCGTTTTAGTTTGTCTGAACTTTTCGACCACGTAATCACGATCAGTCTTTACGTCATACAACGTTGAGTCATAGAACTGTAGTGTTGGAGTACACAGTGACTGTAACGATGTCAAACTTGCCGAATTTCGAACGTTTTCTTGTGCATGGGGAAGAGAATACAACAGGCACTCGTTGGCCGAAATGGATAGGCAAACTAGAAAACCTGATGACAGCAATGAACATTACAAATGATCAGAGAATGAAGGCTCTGCTGCTCCACTATGGCGGTGATGACATTTTCGAAATTCATGACGCCATGACAGATGAAGAAAAGGGTATAGGTGCAACTGACGATGAGGGCCATGCCATTGAGTACAAGACGCTCAAAGGATCATTCACTGCATATTTCACCCCCAAAAAGAACACTTCATTTGAGACTTTCAAATTTAGGCAAACAGTGCAGAAAGCAAATGAAACCATTGACTCTTTTTACACTCGACTCAGAAGCTTAGCAGCTAACTGTGACTTCCATAATATGGACAAAAAAATTCTGTCACAAATAATTCAAGGATGTACGTCATCACGTGTTCGTCGCAAGGCTCTCAAGGACAACCTCACCCTGAAGCAGGTCTTGGATGAAGCCCGCAGTTTTGAACTTTCAGAAAGTAGAGCCAGTGCCATAGAAAGCTCTGCAGCTGCCAACGCCATTGCTGGTGAAGATGTTGACTGTGCTGCCTATTCAGTCAGAGGTGGTAGATGCCCGAGACGTGGTCAACGCTCCAGAGGTCCAGGTCACCATCCAGCAGCCAATACAGGTCAACAACAGGCCCACAGCTCACATCGTGGTCGCCCTGCCTATGGCCGCAACCCCAGATCCAGCCGTGGTTCCCGCTATCATACTTCAAATCAGAGCGACAACACTGCGCCCTGCCGTTACTGTGGTGGCCCAGTGACCCATACACTATGTCCTGCAAAGGGGAAAGAGTGTCGGCTCTGCAGAAAGCCCAATCACTTCGCACGTGTCTGTGAGTCTGCCCAGAGCCAGAAGATAAGGCAACTTGACCATATGCACATTCACACAGCCGCTGACAATGCAGACAGCTCCAGCGAAGAGATTTTTAGCATCACCGAAAACCGCGCATCAAAAGCGCCAATTGTTGATGTGTGCCTAGGTGGCACCGTGACCAGCTTCATCATGGACACAGGGGCGACGGTGAACATTGTCACAATAGACACATTCAAGAAGCTTGCCAACACTGAGACATTGTATGGGCCTTGCCCGAAGGTCTACGCCTACGGTTCGAAAACACCACTTCCAGTCAAGGGCTGCATACAGACGAACATTGCCTACAAAGAAAAGCAAACACGCGCAAAAATTCTATGTAGTGGAAGCTGAAAACACCGACAACCTCCTTAGCGCAGACACAGCCCAAGCGCTCAACATAATTCAGTTCGCCCTGGCCTCCAAGACATCGACAGGCATCATTGATGACTTTCCAAGCCTATTTGATAGAAAATCAGGGAAAGTCGAAGGTGTTCAAATCAAACTGCACATCGACGAGTCTGTGCAGCCTGTGCATCAACGACACAGATGCATCCCCTTCCACATACGAAAAGACGTGGAACGAGAGTTGGAACGACTAGAGAAAGACGACATCATTGAGAAGGTGTCTGGCCCAACACCGTGGGTTTCCCCGACCGTTGTAGTCCCCAAGAAACAGGGAGGTGTTCGTCTATGCATCGACATGCGAGAAGCAAATAAGGCTATCCAGAGGGAAAAGCACCCCATGCCTACCATAGATGAACTGATCGCCGACTTGAATGGGTCCACCGTTTTCAGCAAATTAGACCTGTCAGGTGCATGCCACCAACTACAACTCCACCCAGACAGCAAGTATATCACAACATTCTCTACACATGTTGGCCTTCGGCGGAAACAAAAGACTTTTGTTCGGCGTAAACGCAGCAGCTGAAATGTTTCAAAACGCCATTGCTGAGATCCTACAAGATATCCCAGGGGCCAGAAATTTGAGTGATGACATCATCGTGCATGGTGCTACGGAAGCTGAGCATGACGAAAGCCTTCAGAAGACCTTGAACAAGCTGAACGAAGTTGGCGCTAAGCTGAACCGTGGAAAATGTGTCTTTTCGGTGAATGAACTCACTTTCTTCGGCCATGTGTTTGGCCAGAATGGTGTCTCAGCAGATCCAGAGAAGATTCAGACAATTGCCCAAGCTCATCCTCCTCTTCATGCTGCAGCCGATTAAGACACTCGCTGTGTGACCGGAGATTCCAGTCCTTGATGATCAAGGCTCCAGTACTTTGTTTGTGTTGTGTTTGGAGTTAAGCCATACATACTCGCAGTCAAACATTCGTATACACACACAGAACATACAGGAATTTTCGTTTGTGTTTTGAATAGTTTATTGTGACGGGTTGTCGCAGTGAAAATTACATTTGGTAATTATGTAGGAGACTTTAACGGACGAGCTAATGTTGAACTTTGGTGCTAAAGTATTTCTACCACCGTGCAAAGTTACACTTTGAATTTTGGACATATCAATGATCCCCGTCCATCAAAGAACATTGACTTGTTAGTAGTATTTGATCATTACATAGTTGAATGAGTAAGTTTGAATGACTCTAATGATATATAAGTTAACTGATGATTTAAAAGTTTAAGATCTTGCTTCTGGAGTCTGATGAAACTTTATTTGAACGTTGATAAAATTAATTTTAATTTGAGACCCACAAATGTAAATTTTGAGTTGAAGTTTATAGTTTATGTTTTCCAGTGCGTTAAAAGAAAAATCTTTAATTAAAGTTGGGAGAGATGTTGTGTCCTTGATGAAACGGAAAGTAGAACCAGAGTGGTCCCCCTTACCGGACAAGTATATATGGATTTACCCAGAATGCAAAAGAGCTGGAAAGAAGATGGCAAGAAATAAATACCTCCAACCGTCGCCCTCAAGTCTTTGAAACACTTATGCATGGCTGTGTTTACACACACGCACACTGCAAGCATCGCAGACACTAAAATAACCAGTGTAATAGTCACCACATCTAATATATCTAAGAGTCACCACATCTAATATATCTAACATATGATTTAATCATGGTGTACATACTTCTCAAAATGTTAAACAATTACCATTAATTTTTAACACCATTTGTGAGTAGTGTATTGAACAAAAGACCATGCTCTACCACATTGAACGCGCTACTGAAATCAGTAAATGCTACATTCAGGCACTGTCTCCACCATGCTTCATCTCTGTATGTAAATAAAAGAAATGACATATAACTGGCTGGGCTCCGCCTCTATGTTCCTGGCCTGAGTAGGATCCACCATCTTTATTCTTTTACCCATACTCCACTCCACAACCATCCAACCTTTCCCAGGCCTACCATCTCTCACCACTTTTGGTCTGTCACGCATTTATTTACAAAATACTTGGTCAAACCCTTTGTCTGCTGTTATTCATTCATCATTATTAAACAATATCAACACTACATCACTTCTAGAATCAACAACATTCTAACGAGATCTGGAAGACATGGCCTTCAGCAGTACATTGACACCAAGACCAAGGTCGCGCAATAAATAAATTTTGAAAGAGAGGTGTTAGTTACCGCCAATGACATTGACAAACAAAGCACATGACAAGACACAATGCATTTCAACCTCTTGGGTCTTCTTCTGGCTATTTTCCCCCTGGCTATTCTCCCCACCACATGGACAACAACAGATGAGTCATTTTTCGTTCTTTGTTTGTACTGTCCTAAATGTTAAATGTGATTTTTTTTTTTTTTTTTTGCCTGAAGAAGACCCAAGAGGTTGAAATGCATCATGTCTTGTCATGTGCTTTGTTTGTCAATGTCATTGGCGGTAACTAACACCCTCTCTTTCAAAATTTTGCTTCGTTCTCCGCCGTCAGTCACGACATTTTGAAAAAATCGATAAATTGTTTGGTTGGTTGGATTAACCCGCCCCCCCCCCTCCTCTCTCTCTCTCTCTCTCTCTCTCTCTCTCTCTCTCTCTGATTGCAAGCCTATACAGTACCTTAAAAATCAACCTGATGATTGTGAGTGCATTACGAAAAAAAAATAGTAGGAAAAGAACGAAGGGAGAATTAAAAAATATTCGGACTCAACACACCACCCAGCGTGTAAGAGTTTGTGCTTTATATGTGACTGTAGACTAGAACCCCACTTGGTCAATTTCGAGCCTAGTTGTTTCCCTTGTGTACTGGTTTAATGTCTTCCGGAATTACGACCGAAAAGCAAAGAGAGAGGGAAGGCGATAACGTAAGTTTGTGTTTCCTTTCGGATTTTTCTGTTAACTTCTCGATGTGCAAAATAAAAAAAGAAAGAGTATTGAAAGATTACTGGTTAGGTATAAACATATTAAGAGAAGGTGTCAGAGAGAATGTAGGCTTGCTCACTCCAGTTATGTTAATTCGATGATTTCAGAAGGTAATCATCAAAACAAGAAATTATGGTCTTACATAAGGAGTAAGAGACAGAACAACATTGGGATTCCAGACCTGAGAAACAACCAGAATAACCTAATACAGGACCCTGAAGGGAAAGCAAATTACTAAACAAGCAGTTTTTTGGGCCGGTTCACTCTTAGAGAGAATTTGGGATCAGCTAGTCTGGAGCCTGTCCCCGGGATGAAGAGCGAAAAGTAGTAGCCTGCTGATAAAACCCCACATAGATAGACCTCTCCTGTCATTATATGCATCAGTTGCCCTTGTTTTTTTCTCACTATCTCAGGTCTTTATCTTTCTATTTGGCCTTTCCAACTCAGCACAACCTCCATAGTACGGCATAATATTAGCTTGTTGATTGGGGCCGTCAATTGGATGATGATGATGATGGTTTTTGTTCAGTTTTCTCAAATCCCAAACCTTTAATTAACGTTAGACTAAAGGATGATGATAAACTCCCTGAAATGCAAAAACATCAAAGTAAACAAAGCAGGAGTAATTTAAGTTACTGACCAACATCAATGAAACAAAGCTACTGGTCCCGATGGCTTTCCCGGGCAAGCTCTTAAAATTATGTCCAATAAAATTGAGTGAGGTATACCAACTACTTTACCAAACTTCACTGGACCAGGGAGTAATACCTGATGAGTGGCGAGATGCGAGCATTGTACCCTTATTCAAAAAGGGTGACAAAACAAAAGCAGAGAACTATAGACCTGTATCTCTTACATCCATATCACCCAAAACTACTTGAACACATAATATATAGTAGCATAATGGACCATTTTTGACAAATATGACTTCTTAAAAAACGCCCAGCATGGTTTTAGACAGCGAAGGAGTTGTGAGACTCAACTATAACAACTCTCAATGATTTAATAACTGTCTTAACAACAGACACAAATAGTTTGCAATTTTATTAGACTTTTCTAAAGCCTTTGATAAGGTTGACCATGGGGGCCCTTTGCTGCTTAAATTAGAAACACATCGGCATTGGCAGTTCTTTGCTAAAATGGGCTAGTTTCATTCCTCTTTGGGGAGAACGCAGAAAGTTGTTTGTGGAAGGGTCGCATCCCATTGTAAACCAGCCCTTGTCAGGTGTACCACAGGAAACTGTTCTGGGGCCCCTTGTTTTTCATAATTTATATAAATGACATAAGTAGAAATCTCTCTCCTGGAACTACTATAAAGGCTTTTGCAGATGACAGCTTATATAGAACAATCAGAAGCAAGAATGATACCGCATTCTACAAGAAGATCTAAAACGTTTTACAAGAGTGGGAAAGAATTTGGAAATGGAATTTCATCCCAAAAAGTGCCAAGTGTTTCGTATAATATGTAACAAACGCTCACAATTAGATCAGATTATTCTATCCATAATACATTCTTAAAGAAACAAGGGCGCAAAATATTTAGGCGTGATTATACATAGTCGTCTCAAATGGAAAGAACACTACAATTTAGTATGTAAAGAAAGCAAATTAAAAACATCTTAGCTTTCTTATACAGGAATATCAATGACTGCCCCCAAAAAGGGTTTAAAACGACTGCTACAAAACACTGGTTAGACCAGTACGGGAATATGGTTGCTCAGTTGGGATCCTTACCATCAAAAGGGAAATTGATAACCTCGAAAAGATTCAGAAGAGAGCAGCACGGTTCGTAACAGGGAACCACATCAGAGAAAAGGGAATAACTAGGAAGAACATGAGGAAATTAGAATGGAAACCCTTAGAAAAGAGAGAGCTTTTATCAAACTTACATTTTCTTCAAAGGCAGAGCTAAAGTAATTGATATTCCCAATGGAACAACTATATTAATAAAAGTAGCACCAGGAGTGGCGGTCAATGTTATACCATACCTGCATCAAATACAACTATATTGAATAAAAGTAGCACCAGGAGTGGGGGCCCAATGTTATACCTACCTGCATCAAATATTGACAGCCACTTACATTCATTTTATCCTATTCTGTACGGCTGGGAACTCACTGCCGGGGTGCCATCAAGATTGCCACAAATGCAATCTCATTTAAAAAACAAATTGATTCGACATTTTTGAGATCTGCATATTGACGATTTTCTATTTTAACTTCCCCAGATATTTTACTTTTAAACCTGGGCCAAATTTTGGGCCCCCCTTGTTTTTAAACTTCTTGAATATCGAGTGGACCCCTTGTTGCCAAATTTGCTCCGGGGGCCAACAGTTTTGAGTCGCACTATTTATGCTATTTTATTTACTTTTTAACATGCGTGCGGGTGACCTACTCGTTTTTGAGTGAACCAGTATTTTGGGAAGAAGAGAAAAGTTATCTGCTATCTTGCCCTGCTGAGCCCCAAATGATGAGAAGCAAGCAGAATTGTTCATTGAAGTTGGCTCCTGAATTTTAGCTGAACACATGTTGGACGAAGTGGGAAGTTACAAACTATTTTTATAGTACATACAACTACTAGCTTTAAAATTCAGTCTTACATTAGAATAGAGGCTTTCACAGCCCCGCCTAACACATTTGGTTTATGTTCAGCATTTGTTAAAAGTCAGTAAACCAACTAAAGTGTGACGGGTGGTTGCCTATGATCAGATATATAGACTTGCTGGCACCAAGTGACCCACTGCACATTGGATCAGTGAACTAAAAATTTACTCCAGCCAGTGGAAGTTGTGCATCGCTGTCATTGGGATGGGGTTGGGGGGGGGGGGGGGGGGGGGGGGGGGTAAATTAAATCCTTCTTATTTTTTTTCCATTTCATTTATTGTGAATATTTTACAAAGACTGAAAGAGTGCCTTCATCTTGTCATCTGTCAGTTTCATTGATGCTGAGAACTATGACTAGAAACAGAATCACGGACTACATCATGCATGCATGTGATTCAAAAAATAGGTAAATTACTAATCAATACATGCATTTTGTTTTTTCTATAATTGATGATAATCTAAGCCAGATTTTGCTGAAGTTGAAGGTAAGTACATGACAAAATCAGCCCCAGTGTTCCCAGATTTGACTAAGTACAACTAGACCTATCAACAGAAAGGGAGAACATTGGTGGAGGACAATGTTAGTACAGCACATTAACAGAAGAAAAGGGTGAAAGGATAAAATCCAAGTTTAAGTTGTGCATGCTTGTCAAGTGTGTGCATGCTTGTCAAGTGTGTGCATGCTTGAGAGAGAGAGAGAGAGAGGGGGAGAGAGAGAGAAGAGAGAGAGAGAAAAGGAGAGAGAGAGGGAGAAGAGATTGATTGATTTATTGATCTTTAATGTACACAAGGATGGAGATTTTTAGGCCAAAGCCTAGTTTTTACAACTGCCCCTTGTCATACATGCATTATTTCAGCACATATCATTCACACTGACAATTCAACATAGCAACATGGTAATCTAATTCTACAATGATTCATAAAAGCACTAAGGAATGGGGATGGTAAAACAGAAGGAAACTTACAAACAAACAAACAAAACAAAACTGCAGAGAGAGAGGTCAGAGGAGATGAGGAAGAGAGAATGGTAGGAAAGGGGGGGGGGGGGGGGGTAAGAAAAGGGATGGTAGACAGAATGGGAGTGGGGATGAGCGATTTTAACGGAGTAGGTTTTATGTTTAGATGATTTATTCAAAGTATAGTTCACAGAAGACTTTGAATGGGCGCTAATCATTGAAATCGAAATTTAATTACTGAAAACTAAAATGTTTATGCAAATTTATGTTCTTGAAAAGTTTTAAAGTATTCATGTTTTGAGATTTGGTGGAAGTGAGTTCCAGACATATGGCCCCAAGTAAGCTGGGCTTGTTTTGTACACAGATCAATGCGGGGGTTGGGAAGAAGGAATTCCGTCGAGCCAGGAAAGCTGTTCGATCTTGTAAAAAGAGCATTGAAATAACATGGCATAGAAATCGTCAAGATTGAAACATAAACGATGCCTTGTTGAATTCCAGTTGCTTATTCAGAGGAAGTGTGTTCAGCGCTTTTAGTTTTTCGTCTGTTATTAGAGAACAGCTGGATGGAGTAGCTTTGTTGCACGTCTATGGAGAGAATTCAGCCTTTTTTGGGGACGTCCACTACTTCCCGTCCCACACTGTTGAGGCGTAATTGATACATGACATTATGTGTGCATTAAAAGGGAAAAGTTTAGGCACATTACTGTTGATGTATCACTTTAATTGAGATAACAGGAAAAGGGTTTTTGAGACTACCTTGCATACGTTTATTGAGATGAGATTGCCATTTCAATTCTTTAATATCTATCTTTAACCCTTAAACATGATGCGCATCTACCTGCTCGATAGAAGAGCCATTCAACTGAAGTTTTAGGCAAAGAGGAGTCAGATGGGTTTTTTGGGCGGTACTATAATCATAGATTTAGTTTGGGCGGGAAAGTATGACCATTGAGTTTGAATGACACCATCTGACACATCGTTTAGACTTTCCGGGAGAGAAGTTTCTATTGTCTGTTGATCACTATCTTTCCTTTTTGGAGTGATGAGTCACCACAAATAAATCTGTCGTGACCCTTTCATCTGATATGGACAATGGTAAATCATTGAAGATGCAGAATAGTAGGGGGCCTAGTACTGAGCCCTGTGGATAAGATAATGTTGCTTATAGCCCAGGACACTGAGCCATGTGGGACTCCATGTCTGACAAAGTCTGAAGCGGAGGTTTTGCCATTAAGCACCACATACAGAGTCCTATCATTCAAGTATGATTGGAATAATGAGATTGTTGGGTAGGGTTTCAAGTAGACAAATGTTTCTTTAAAAGAATGGAATGATCAACAAGATCAAACGCCTTTTGAAGTAAAGAAAAGACGACCCCTGTCATTTGTGATTGGTTCATATTTGAAAGCCATGAGTCAGAGAGAGAGAGGGGGAGTGAATAGATCATGTGTTGTGGCGCTCGGCATGTGGGGTGGTGTGTGGGGTGTGTGTGTGTGTAAAAAAAAAACATCCGCTAAGAAGGTTGCCCATTTACAAGTATACAAAAGTATAACTGTGTCTACAGACTGTGTGACTCCATGGCTTTCTCTGATCATCTGGTGATGTCAGAGGTGAAAATTGAAAATCGATTGTTGCTGAAGAACCAGAACCACATCAGGTCAGTGCCACAATTTCCCTTCCTGTAATCAGTGGAAGTTTCCGGGTATACATTGTTTCATTAATGACAGGATATCAGAGCACACAGTGCAGAAGATTACCAGGTATTTACCTGCACCCCAAACCCACCTCTTCAGCATCTCGGGCATGACTCCAGGTCCCAGAGGAAAGAAAAATGGTATTAAGCAATTCAGATACTTTCCATGTCCACCATTTTCTAGCTTGAATGAATTTTCATTGTCGTCCATTACCCGGTATATCCATCTCCACCATACTCACTGTTTTTATTTATAATGCTGCTGTTGGTAAGATTTAGATCTGTTTCACAATCAGGTTTTTTTTCTCTCTCCTTTTTTTTCCCCTGGAAAATGATACTGTCAGCAGAATGTGGTTTCTCCAGCTTCATGTTCCATGTCTGACTTCAGGTTTGGTGGTGGTAGCTATTTTCCTAATGTACATTGTGTTTCCCATTGCAGATTTAGTAGTGTTCTAACTTCTATGTGTTCCCTACCTGTACATTGTCTGTCTTCAGGGTGTGGTGGTTTGGTAGCTATTTTTTTGATTGTACATTGTGTTTACATTGCAGATTTACAAGGTTCTAACTTCAAATGTTTCTACCTGTACATAGAAGGTTGGTTGTCCACCATGCCCCTGTCTTCAGAGTTCTGTGGTGTTGTTAAATGTTTTTAGACTGTACATTGTCTCTTCATTTAATATCTTATAAGGTAGTTTAATCCAAATTTGACAGGATACTTGTCTTTGTGTACTTCGAGAGATGGGATACAGTGTACTTAATCCCATGTAGAGTTGAACATTGGGATCCATGCAGAAAGGTGCTGCCTGAAGTTCCTTTATTCAGATCAGAAGCACAAGCCCATGTAGGAAATCACAAAACTTCAGCCATCAGCTGAATCAGCAATGATTTGGCAACATTTTGGTACAGAGACTTCTCTGAATTCAGAGTGAAAATGAATTTGATAGGATAGTTGATCATTGGTGCAAATTGCAATACCAACGTTTGAAAGGCAGCAGATACAGCAGTCTCTGTGTGCCTTTCACACAAATGACAGATTACTATATTACTGTGTACTAGTTATTGAGGAAGTCAGAGTCATGGAGCTGTTTTGTCATGATTTTTTTGGGTGTATGTGATTAAAAGATTTCATTACGGGGAAAGACTTTGGTCAAGTTGTCAACTCTTGGTCACTTCGTGTTTTGAAGTTTGTAAGGAAGCTGCAGAAATTTGTTTGTGAAATTGAGGACTGATAATTAAAAATTTTGCAAACATTGAAAAAAGACCAAGATCTTAGTGTTTGACAGACCATCAGTTTTGAAATTTAAGAAAATGTCTGCAGTTTTTGTAGTGCATAAAAATTTAAATAATAAACCAACATGTTTTTGTTGAGTTCTGAATCACAGATGAGTGCAAAAATTGGAGATAATTTCCAAAATGATTGTCAAACGTTTGTATCAATTCCCTTTGTAACTTTGTTAAAAAGGAGGCAAGTGCACTTTAAATATTTGTTTAATTTCCCAGATACT
>JAFLJL010004412.1:47755-70657 GCA_018398815.1 Conus ventricosus
GGAGTTATTTTTGATTTAAAAACTCAGCTTTCTTAGTCACATTTAACACTTGAAAACTTCTTGTCAGAAAGCTCTGAACATTCTGCAGGTCATAGCACACACTGACGGAGGGGCTGAAGAGAAACCTTGCTGCACCTTTACATAGCTTTTGGGCCATTCTAAACTGGACTATGGCTGTGTTTGTGTACAGTTCTTGAGACCAGTTACCTGAAACACTTGGATCCCGTTCTGCATCAAGGGCTTGGTCTCTGTCTTGGAGCATTCCACACCACCCCAGGTACAGCCTGCAGAGGGCTTGGTCTCTGTCTTGGAGCATTCCACACCACCCCAGGTACACCTGCAGATGGCCCTTGGTCTTGTCTTGGAGCATTCCCACCCCCACCCCAGGTTTTCAGCCTGCAGAGGGCTTGGTCTCTGTCTTGGGGCATTCCACAACCCCCCCAGTGTACAGCCTGCGGAGGGCTTGGTCTCTGTCTTGGAGCATTCCACAACCCCCCCCCAGGTACAGCCAGCAGAGGCAGGGGAACCCTCATCATCCAACTGTAGGCTGAAACTTTCCTTCAACTACAATCTCAGATTGTTCTCTGAACTGGAAAACCCTGCTTTGGACTGTGTTTTTAGTCCTCAGTTTCAAAGGAGATTTTGAAGACAATCCCTTTTGTGTTCCTATGCTTGGACTTGGTATGTAGCCTCAATGAGCAGAAGGCCTGTCTTGATCAGGAGTTGTGCCTGACTTTTTGTCATTTCCACCCTAAGCCTCCATGGGCCTTCTTCACACCCGAAATCCACTTTGATCTTTTTGCAAAAGAACCCCCCCAGTCTACAGGGCATTGTTTGCCCTCAGTCCCCCAGGCTAACAGGGCATTGTTTCCCACCAGTCCTCAGGCATACAGGGCATTGTTTGCTGACCAGTCCTCAGGCATACACGGCATTGTTTGCTGACCAGTCCTCAGGCATACAGGCCATTGTTTGCTGACCAGTCTCAGACAACAGGGCATTGTTTGCTGACCAGTCCTCAGACATACAGGGCATTGTTTGCTGACCCGTCCTCAGGCATACAGGCATTGTTTGCTGACCAGTCCTCAGGCATACAGGGCATTGTTTGCCCACCAGTCCTCAGGCATACAGGGCATTGTTTGCCCACCAATCCTCAGACATACAGGGCATTGTTTGCCCACCAATCCTCAGGCATACAGGCATTGTTTGCCCACCAGTCCTCAGGCCATACAGGGCATTGTTTGCTGACCAGTCCCTCGGGCATACAGGGCATTGTTTGCCCACCAGTCCTCAGGCATACAGGCATTGTTTGCACACCAGTCCTCAGGCATACAGGGCATTGTTTGCCCACCAGTCCTCAGCATACAGGGCATTGTTTGCCCATCAGTCCCTCAGGCAAACAGGGCATTGTTTGCCCACCAGTCCTCAGGGATGCAGTGCATTGTTTGCACACCAGTCCTCAGGCATACAGGGCATTGCTTGCTGATCATCCTCGGCAAAACAGGCATTGTTTGGACACCAGTCCTCAGCATACAGGGCATTGTTTTGCCCACCAGTCCTCAGGGATACAGGGCATTGTTTGCTGACCAGTCCTCAGGCATACAGGGGATTGTTTTGCTGATCTCTTTCAACATTTCCATCCTTTATGAAATATTCAAGGATGGTTCAAACTCCGAAGATAGAGTTGCTTGTGCAGCCTTTTTGCTCAACCATTCTCAAATGTAATTTAAAGCATCCATCAGATGTTCAATTTATTTGCTGAGTGTCCAGCTTTGGTTCTAGCACTGAAGATAAAAAAGGACTTTCTGATTTTGTCTGATTCGCTGTCAGCTTTGGAGACCATTGCTGGGCCATAAGGTCCATCATCCTGAACTTCTAAACTTTTACTTAACTTTTTAAACCCCTTTGAAAGTGGAAGGTCATAATGGTGTTCTTGCTTGGGTTCCCAATCATGTTGACATTTGGGGAAATGAAATGGCAGATCGTTTGGCCAGGAATGCCATAACATAGAAATTGTCCAACATATGTATCCCCCTACTCAGATTTGAAACCAAAGGTCATGATTATGTCAGAGACCTGGCAAGAGGACTGGAATACACAGATTGACAACAGTCATTTCCAATCTGTCCAAACCTATGAGTGGCCCTGGTCTACCTGTGGTGGGCACAAGGAAGAAAAACAGTTTTTTGGCCAGTTGCACACTGGGGCCCTTCATTTTTAAATCATTTGGCATCTTTTTCAGAGTGAAGAAGGGCCCCCGTTGCAACCCATATGATGAATGTCTCAGCAAGAGACAAATTCTAATTGAATTTTAGGGAGCTATATGATGTCAGACTTAAACGCTTAACAGCAAGCACATTTAAGACCTTGTTCCGGTTGTTCCCCCCGAGTCGAAATTTTTTAGTGTTTTTTTTAATTTATAGAAATCAGTGTTTTTAGAACTTAAATGTTACACTTTTTTGCAGGTCATTTGATGTCAAGAAAAAAATGGTGCTGAATTTTAACTTTGCATTTGAATTATGTCACTTGTTTCATTTATGGTGTTTCAGCCCTGAATGGCCTTTTTTGGTGGGCAGGGCTTGAAGCGACATGTTTTAATTTGGTGGTTTCTTTGCCTTTTAAAACAACATTGATATTGCAGAGGTCCTGAACAATCCATGTTGTTTTAGTTTTTTTCCTTTGTTTTCTCTTTGTTTACAATGACACATACTTGAGAAAGAAAAGGGGTTAGTTTACCGCTACAGATACAGATAAACAGATTACAGGACACAGATACAGACAGACAGATTAAAAGGGCACAAGATACAGACCAAACAGATTTTCAGGACACAGATACCCGACATAATACAGGACACAGATACAGACAACAATTACAGGACACAGATACAGACAGATTACAGGACACAGATACAGACAGATTACAGGACACAGATACAGATTACAGGACACAGAACAGACAGATTAAAAGGACACAGAAACAGACAGATTACAGGACACAGATGCAGACAAACAGATTACAGGACACAGAAACAGACAGATTACAGGACACAGATGCAGACCCAAAAAGATTACAGGACACAGATACAGACAAACAGATACAGACACGATACAGACAGATTACAGGAACAGATAAAAGACAGACAGAATACAGGACACAGATACAGACAAACAGATTACAGGACACAGATACAGACAGACAGATTACAGGACACAGATACAGACAGATTACAGGATACAGATACAGAAAAATGGATTACAGGACAAACCAGGGTCTTTCCTGAAAGTGACAGTTTGTGTCTGTGGTGGTAACTACATTTGGGGTTCATTTTCTGCCCTCATCACTTCGTTCTGAAAGCTCAAATGCACATGTAATGTTTGAACTTTGGTTGTTTAGGACAAGGGTGCTTGATGATTATAGTGATTATGATTTGGATTGAGGAATAGTAGGTTTATTATTATTACCACAGACAATCAATTCTCTGTTTCAGATCCATCTATGAAATTTGGGGTGAAAAGAATCATAAGATCCCAGCCAAACAGTTCATGGAAAAACCTGTCAGAATCCATTAGCTACCCTTACCAAGTCTGAAGCAGATGGACAGACAGAATTATGGCCCGGTATAAAGCTGAACCAGTTGACCTGATGTGAAGAGGGATCTCCTCCACCAGTTCCAGACAGCAGACTACCAGGAAAGGAAGGCGGACATCATCTTAAATCTTGCATTTGTGTGCCCAGCTCCTCTGTGTCGACGGATTCTTCGACAGGGAGAGAGTTTTGAACACCATAAAAATAAAAGCTTGCAATGAAGTATCAGATGTGAAGGGTGAGCGTACCACTGTTTTCACTCAGTCATGCTGTAATACTAATACCACCATAACTGATGGGTTTTGATTGAACCTGTTTGTGGAATTAAGTCTGAACCACCACAGCTAGTGTTGACACTGATATCACATGACTGAAAACCCGTCATATCTAACATCATCAGTGATGTCATCAAGACTGAACCAGTCACATCAAAACATCAGCAGTGATGTCATCAAGACTGAACCAGTCCATCAAACGTCAGCATGTGTCCCTCAAGACTGAACCACCACAGCTAATGTTGACAGTGATGTCATCATGCTGAACCAGTCATATCTAACATCATTAGTGATTTTCATCCAAGACTGAACCAGTCACATCAAACGTCATCAGTGATGTCATCAGACTGAACCAGTCACATCTAACATCATCATTAAGTCATCAGACTGATCCAGTCCCCATCAAACATCAGCATGATGTCCCTCAAGACTGAACCAGTCCCCATCAAACATCAGCTATGAAAGTCATCAAGACTGAACCCAGTCACATCAAACATCAGCAGTGATGTCATCAAGACTGACCAGTCACATCAAACATCAGCTATGATGTCACAAGACTGAACCAGTCACATCAAACATCAGCGTGATGTCATCAAGACTGAACCAGTCACATCAAACATCAGCTATGATGTCATCAGCAAAGTGCCAGTCACATCAAACATCAGCAGTGCAGTGATGTCATCAAGAATGATGCTGTCACAGCAAGCCTCAGAATGATGTGTGGACAGAAGCACCAACAGACGTCATGGTGATGGCGCATGTGATACCGTCACTCTGAATCCATGACAGTACAGATGAGGAAAAGGAGCAGACCAGCAGCTGATGAACAGGTTGGAAAACTACTGTTCCATTTCAGTAGAACTTATTTTGCACTAGTTCAATTATGATGATTTAATTTGGTCAGTTGATTTTTAGTCTTGATGGCACTTGTGTCAGTTTAAGTCCCCCAAAAAAAAAAACAAATTTGAAAATAAAAAAATAAAAAGCAGTGCCCCCTCCTCCCCACATTGCTTCTAAGTAAGCCCTTCCCCTCTCCTTTCCCCCTACCATTCCCCACCCTCATCCAAATGCTATCATTTCAAATATGCGTCTGATTTGAGTTTTTTATCTCTTAAAAAGAAGAAATAAGTGGGTTTCCGGCATGTTCAGTCATTGTGTAAGGCCTTTTCCTGAAAGTGAAATTCTGTGGGTGTTGTGACAGTGTAGGAATCAAGGCTTTCTTTAATAAGAAGATGAGTGGTCCACAGCCATGGAGGGACCAAATCAGGAACAAATGGTGATGGCAATGGCTGAATGAAGCCGACAGGATGGCCGTAAATTTTCCTGTTTGCCCCAAAGTGAGTGGTGGCTGGGACCTATGCCGTACTGTTCATTCAAAACCAATCACCTGTACAATGATTGAAAGGAAAAATAAACTCTGAAGCCATCTTGATTAGCCAGAGAATGATAAAGAATAAAAGATGGATTAAAAGTTCCATACCTTTTTTTCCCAAAAATTCTTTTTCTCAGTTCATATGAAAATGGAAAAAAAAAATGGGAACTAGGGCAGTGGTGTGTGTGTGTGTGTGTGTGTGTGTGTGTGTGTGTGTGTGTGGGGGTGTGTGTGTGTGGTGGTGTGAAGGGATGAGGGAAGGAGCAAACTATGAAAGTAGATGATGAATAATATGATGTAGATGATGAATAATATGATGTTTTATGTGACTTTGTTTACACAGTAACTAAATCAGCAACAGTATCTGGATCCTGGAAATTGGACTAAGTACTTTAAAACTAGTTCAGTCGGTAGTGAGTGGGAATTTCTGTTGATAATATTGCGGAAATCCATTGCCTCCCTCTCCCATCCCCCCACCTGAAAATCTCCTTCCCCCCATTCCTATGACAATATCGCAGGACTGGTTTGTTACTGTGTCTGTAGGTTAGACACTTCAGTCCTTAACTTTCCCGAGCTGGTCAGATAAGCAAAATACTTTTCTCTGCATGATGCCTGTGGGGGAATGTTAATTGTTGTCCGTTTGACTGTAAAGTTGGTCCATTTGGCCTGGGGGAAGTAACTGCAGGTAAGTTGGGGGGGGGGGGGGGGGGGGTTTGTGCAGGAGAGGTGACCAAAATGGGTTTCACAATCAAGGAATTCAGTTCCTGTGAGGGGGGATATGGAAGGGGGAAAGGGGAGCCCCCTCGTGCCTCCTCTCCTCCCCTCTCCTCCTTCCTCCCCACTCTCTCTTCCCAACCCCCACCCTTCCCCGCCCCCACCCTTCCCATCCACCCCTTTCCCTTCCTTCACCTGAACCCTCTGTAGTTTTGTTGGGTTACGAATATATAATATCACTCCGCTTTTGGGGAGTTGAAACTAGCAGCTCATTGAACCCATTTGTCAGTTTACTGATATCCTTGAAGCTTTGAACCATTCACATCAACGCAGTGAAAGATACTGGCTTGCTTTCTTTTCCTTTTCCCCTGTGCGTTACCCTGTTGATTTTGGATAAGACTGCCTGATAAAGGATAGGAGTGATGATCATTTAACTGGTCAGTTTTGTTTTCTTTGTGTGTAACCCTGTTGATTTTGGATAAGACTTTCCTGATAAAGGAAAAGGAGTGATGATCATTAACTGGTCAGTTTGTTGATGGTAGTGATGTATATGATTATGACACTGATAATGAAGTAATATTTCTGTTTGTACAGGAAGATGACAAACCCCTGTCTTCCACTTGTCAAGCATCAGAGTCAGCTCGAAACCAGTGGTTTGTGGTGTGTTCAGTACAACGGGACTCATCAGGGTCAGCTCAGAAACCAGTGGGTTTTTGGGTGTGTTCAGTACAACTGGGACATCAGTAGGCAAGGTCAGGTGAAACCAAGAAAGAAGAAACGTTCACTTGTGATGGGGGCGTAGATCTTTTACACAGGCTGGTAATCTGAAAACCCCACAAGATGATCCATACTGGTCAGAAATTATTTTCATGTGAAGTGTGCAGTAAGAGTTTTACATGGCAAGTAATCTGAAGAGACACAAGATGATCCCATACTGGTCAGAAATTATTTTCATGTGATGTGTGCAGTAAGAGTTTTTACACAGGCAGGTAAATCTGAAGACACACAAGATGATCCATACTGGGGAGAAATATTTTCAGTGATGTGTGCAGTAAGAGTTTTACCACAGGCATGTCATTAAGAAACAAAAGATGATTCCATCATACTGTCAGAAATTATTTTCATGTGAAGTGTGCAGTAAGAGTTTTACACGGGCAGATCACCTGAAGACACACAAGATGATCCATACTGGTCAGAAATTAAATTTTCATGTGTTGTGTGCCCGTAAGAGTTTTACAAGGCCAAGTGACCTGAAGACACACAAGATGATCCATACTGGTTAGAAATTATTTTCATGTGAAGTGTGCAGTAGAGTTTTACACGGCAGGTGACCTGAAGACACACAAGTGACCCTTACGGGTGAAAAAAATTATTTCATGTGAAATTTGCGTAAGAGTTTTACACAGATACTTTTTTTAATTTTTAGGTTTTTGCTTTCATAGTTTTACGAAACAGAAAAAAAAAAAAGGAAAAAAGGCAACTAACCAGATGAGAATAGATGTTGCACTACTTTTTTTCCCTTTTTTGTTTAAAAAAATTAAATACAAAAAACATACTTGAGATTTTCAGATGTTTTTAAAAAATGTTTAATTTTGATGTATGTTGCCGTTTTTAAAGTTTTCTTTAAAAACACCCGATTGATTCAATTTAAAACAAAAAAACAAAAATCTATCATTCCATTCCGGGTGTTTTTGCCGGGTTTAAAAAATTTTAAAGGGGAAACAAAATGGTTTGCAGGTGACAGAATATGTTTGTCATAAAAACATGCTTTTGTTTTTTTGCAAAAAAAGGAAATTTTGTTGGGTACATTTTTGGGCACGACCGCCCCTGGGGTCTCCCCTGACGGTCGGTCTGGGGGGTGAAGGGAGTGAGACCTCACCGCCCCGCAAGAGCCCACACAAGAAAGATTGCGATACAAACCCCATTTATTCACCCAACACACACGTCATAAAAAAATTTCAACACACCCCCATGCAAAATCCCAATCAAGCATTCCAAAAACCCCCCCTGCAAAACCCAAAATAAGCATTCCAACACAAAACATCACAACCAAATAAAGCATTTCAATATACCATACACAATCAAAAATCAAGTTTCAACACATATGACTATACAAAATTTATAAACAAACATTTCCCAGCACCCACCCTTTTCCCACACCCCCCCACTCCCAAGTCTCGGGGAGCACCTGTCGCAAGGTGCCCAAAACCGGGGAGGGTTTTTAAAGAGGTCGTTAAGGGCCGACCCCCTTGAACACACAAAAAACGGTGGAACCCGCACCCCGGGGGGGGGGGGGGGGGGGGGGGGGGGGGGCTGGCGTGTTGCTGGAGGCCTGGACGGGGATCGGGCCCCGGCCGTCAATCCAGGGGCTTTTCCCCCATACGTGGCCCAACCAGTGCGTGGCCCCAACCGCGCGTGAAAACCAACGGTGTGGGTCCCCAACCATGCGGGTCCCAACCGAGCGTGGCCCAACCAGCGCGGGGCCCCCAACCGTGCCCCGGCCCCCCAACCAGGCGTGGCCCCAAAACCAGGCGTGGCCCAACCAGTGCGGGGCAAACAGTGCGGGGCCCCAACCAGTGGTGGAAACCAACCCAGCCCAAAGCTCGGGTAAGCCCCCGGGAGGGGGAAAAGGTACTGGGGGGAAGAAAAAAAGGGAGGAAGGCACGGACCCCGCAGTCAGTCAATTGCCCCCATGTGAAAATCCTAACAGCCACTCGCTGATGGCGAGGGGAGGTCTACTAAATACCCCAACAACCAGCTCAAACAGGCCTGAGCATAACACAGCAAACCAACCAAATCAGAAATTTTCGTTAAAGTCTTCTCTACGAAGCAGGGGGGAACTGCTTAAATAACGGGCCCCCCCCTATAAATTATTTTTCACCCTTCTTCTCTCACTTTAAACTTTTCCTTTTTGGGAAATAAACCCAAACACGAAACCATCCTTTATAACTGCCACCACTTTGCAAATAATAATTCATGGCATAATTATACTTTTTTAGCCACATTTCAAAAAAAGCAAAAATCCAACCACGCATCCCCAACGACAAATCATCGCGCCGCCGCGAAAATAAAAAATCGTTCTCTTTTACACCAAACAGACGGTGGCGAAAATAGAGTCCGGCGAATGGAAAGGGGGGGAGGCGAACCAAGCAGACCAACCCTCTTCCCCCCCCCGACTCGCTCACCCGATGCCTAAACAGGGGAAATTTTGGATTTAAAATTTTAAAAAGGCCCGGTTTTAAGATTGAATTAACCGAGAAAAGGTTCAAACAAAATTTCTTTTTCAATTTTGAAAAAAAAAAAAATTGCGCACGAAAAATAGCCGGCAAACAAAAACCCCAAAAAAACAAACCCCAAACGATCTTCCAGCTACCGTGGGTGACCCCGAAAAGGCGGGTTTAAAAGAATTTTCTGCCCTCTGTCCAGTCGAGAGGACGAAGCGTGTGGGAAAAAGAAGAAGGAGTCCTCTCCTACAGCCCCTGGGGAAAAAAGGTACCGACTGTACCTTCGCAATGGTGAAGAACCAGGGACGGGGCAGGGCCCCCAGAGACATCTTCCGCCGAGGAAAAGAAAAAACCCCCACGCGGGGCGCCCACATGCACGCTAGTCCAGAGTGAGCATACCCTAGCAAAAAAAAATGAAGCAGGCCCGGGAAAAGCAGGCGAGAGGGCCCAAGAGCAAGTTCGAGAGAAAGGACCAGGGGCCCCGAACCTGAGGTGAATTTCACGGGCAGGGAAAAGAGGAAGGGAGAAAACAAAAAACAGGCTGAATCTGAGGGAATGCCCAACCCCCCCCCACCCCCAACCTTTTTAAATTCCCCACCCCAAATTCAAACTCTCCTTTTCAAAACCTAAAATTCTAAACCCCCCCAATCAAAAAACATTTTCTTTTTTTAAAACAAACCCAAAGGAATTTTTCAAAACATTTTTTTTATACAATTTATCTAAATACTAAAATAAAAAACACCCAACAACCCACCACACCACCACCCTTTCCCCCCCCCAAACCACACACACCCCCCCCCCCCAACCCCCCCACACCCCACCCAAACACACCAAAACATAACCAACTTTTTTTTGGGCAACCCCCCAATTAAAACACTCCCCACAACCCATAAAAACCCCCCACCACCCCACCTAACCCCAACCCGAAACCCCCCGTACACCAAAACACATACAACCACCCCCACACCCACACCCACACACACACACAACGCACACACAACCCAACACGCACACACCCCACACACCCCCCACACCACAAAACACACACCACCACAACACACACATTCCCCATCCCCCTTTGGAAACTCAAACTTGGGATTGTGGAACTCTGCCGTTTTCTTCAATTCAAAGTACTGGTAAAAAGTTGAGTTTTCAGAGGGTTTAAACCCGCACTTTTCTTGGTGGCAACCGGGGGGAGGGGTTAGGATGGGGTATCCGTGGGGTTTTTTGGGGGGGTGGGGGAAGGGTGGGGGGGGGGGAAAAAATTTTTTTTGGGGTTTAAAGGGGGTAGGGGGCCACCACTCACGTTCCATCTACAAACCCAACCCCGATATCCACATTCTTCTCTGACCACACTACCTGCTACACCGTGAATCTAACCAATGCTACAGGCACCAGTTGCGGTATTTCACTGCGACCTTGGGACGCAGAGATAGCCCGCACAACGTGGTGGCTTAAACTACTGGGGACAAGAATAACACAGGGTCTCTATCTTTAAACTACTACCACCTCACCTCTCCCCCTGGTCCCACCCTTCTCTTTTGACCGGGACCCACTACGCACCGGTAACTGCCGTCCTAGGGATGCAACGACAAGTACCTACACTGTGCTGGCCACTACGTCAAAGGAGGCAGTAGCTAACACCCTTAACTACTCCTAAACGCTACACCTTTTTTACCACACCTATGGGTAACTCCATCCCGGCCCGGAGAGTCAGTCCTCGGGCGGTACTTGCCCTCACAGGCTGACACTACCAGAGACTCTGCACTCCGGCATGACTGTGCCTCCCACAGTCCGACTCCGAAGACTTTGACACCGGCGGCGACCGTGTCTCCTCACGGTCTGACTCCTTCCCCGCGCTGGGCACGACCACCTTAAGGCACCTACTACACAGACGCGCTCGCCTCTCGACGAGTCGGTGGCTCGAAGGAAGCCTCTCCTCTGAAGGTCCCCCCCCGCCGGACATGAGGGTGAGGGAAGGATGATGCGGCGCCTCTCACAGGAGCCCGAACAGGGGGGAAGAGCAAAGGTGGCTGGAGGACTCCGGAAAGAACCCCTGGTAACTGGAGGAGAGCTGCTCACAGACGGGCAGACGGCCATGGATGGCTCTCCCTCTCCGGTAAGAAAAAGGCAGCAGGCACGTGGACCCGCCGCTCATGCCGGCACAGCGTCAGCAGACTGCGGTGGTCTTGGGCCCCAACCTCAGGACGGAACTAGGATACTGCTGACACAACTGTAGGCCACTACTGTAATTTTGTTAACCGAGTCATTCAGGTCATAGGCTACTTGGTTAAGGCTTTAAGGCTCATCTCCCTTGCCTACTTCCACCTCGGGCATGAGAAGTGACCCCTTGATTTCGAGTACACCCCACCACAACCCGTTACTTTGGGGTTATCAGATAATTCCCTGTCAAACTTTACAACAGCAGTTAAAACAATATTCTCTCTGAGCCCACTCTACACTATTAAAGTATGAAAATTATGGAGTACACCCAATTCTTGGAGGTATAAAACCAATCTAAAAACAAACCAACACGGACTCCATGGCCTCCTTAGGAATTACTAATTAAAAAAGGAAATGGGCAATTTCACTAGGACATGTTTCCACATTTGTAATATAGTTAGTAATACACATCTATCAAGAACAACGACAACAATAGAACAAACAAAAAAAAAACCCTTATCAAAATTTTTAATCGGTTCAGTTCTAGCATATCGTACAAGAGAATAGGCTGCAACAAATCTTACATTCTTTCCCTCTTTGCACTGTCAATTATAATCATATTTCAACACAAATGATTTGTTCGCCCCCAAAATTTCCTCCAGCACCCCACTCTCTTGTAATCCTCTTGTCAGTTAACCAGTGGTTAACCTTGTTATGCCAAACACTAACATTTACTTCATACAATATTACATGCTGTCATACTCCGTTTTACCCTATCAAATGCTGAGTACCCCGCCTTAAACTTTACCTTACCCTTCTTCCCTTACTTACTAAAAATTCATAATGTGACTGTCTCCCAACAAACCTAAGATACCTTTCTCCAACCCTATTCTGTCACATACACATACACCTGCATGTGTGACGACTGTCATTTACTTTTAAAAACCAAAAACAAACCTCTAACCATATGAACTCATGTCATGTACAAATACGTAGTCACAGATACAGTCTGCACGCGCTCGACACCGCGTCGAGAACAAGAATTCGTAACGAAAGTGAAAAAGAACCAATATAAGTGTATGGGTCACGGACGTATACTCTAGTATACCACACTCGACACAAATCAGCCTTGGCCCTACTGCACAGTTAACGATTCCAATGCTGTGCAGGTCACTCGAAATCGTTAATCAATTTCAACGGACTACTATTTACAACTGAAAAATTGAGCACATCCCTTTACGGATTTACGCAGACACATCTGCACCTGACTCTTACTATGATCCTCAACAAATTGCAACCTCGTATTATCCTTCTTATTGACCCCCCCTGAAATTTACATGAACTAATCACAACCAATTCTACATCACGTACATCAACGGTTTTTTATATCGAACCCACATTGTGTAGCCCAAACCGTCACATGACAATCGAACTTAGGACAACTATGTCACTACTTACAGAATTACAGAAAAGAGGTAACAACACAAACCGGCTGACCAAGAAGGTTCAATCCACAGGAACCAGCGTCGTCATACAGACCACAGTATAGCAAACTCTTACATTATTAACTAATCATAAAGACAATACAGTACAACTGCCATAATACAGACAACATGACGAACAACACTCCCATGACTAAACAAATCTCCAACCTGGACAACAGTCGGAGGGGGTTAAACCAACAGTTTTGCAATGGGCTGAAGTTGTGCTGCCAACAGAGACGGACACATGAACCCGGACTTCAGGCCAAGGGCACACCAGACGGAGCCCGACGAGGACCTGCCCTAACTATGACTCGAAGTCTCTCAGCTCGTAATAACGGTGCTGCCACCTGCAACTACAATGCACGTCACTCCGACGGAACACAGGGGACGAAGTGAAGCTACCCCAACGCATTCCGCCCCGGTCGGTAATCTAGCGGAACTCTACTCACAACACCAAAACTGCGATTGGATGAGCACGCGGATCCCTCCGCAGTGCTGACACGCCCGGAACCAACGGGCTAGGTTGGTGCTCGTGCAAACAACACGGACTTTACCAAAACAACTACAGACTTGACTATACAACAACCGCGATATTCCTGACCAGCTTCTTGTGTTTTGAACCAATGTAACAAAAAGGGTAAAACAATCGGAAAAGGGGAAACAACTCCGTTCCATCTTCAACAAGTGAAGTTGGAATTCAAAAATATTATATGTCTTTTTCCTCAGCCCCTACCTAGCTAACCTTCCAATCTTACACACGCACTTGTCTGCACACAACATATAACTTATGCACACGCACACAGCACACGCTTTCTATTTCTAAACTATCATTACTCCAACACATGGACGGTTGTTTAGTATTCCGAGATCGGTGACAGCTTCATTTTCTGCCTCAGTCACTTCGTTCTGAAAGCTACAAATGACACATGTAATGTTTGAGCTTTGGTTTGTATAGGGACAAGGGTGCTGATGATTTTAGTGATTATGATTTAGGATTAGGTTTAGTACGGTGGTTTATTTGAATTACCACAGACAATAATTTCTTGTTTCAGTCCTCCATCTATTGATAGGAGTGAATGAATCCATAAGATCCAGCTAAAAGTTCGTGAGACAACCTGGGCAGAATCCATTAGCTACCCTTACCAAGTCTTGAAGCAGACGGACAGACAGATTAATGGTCCAGGGTATTAAAGCTGAAACAGTTGATCCTGATGTGAAGGGGATCCTCCACCAGTTCCAGACAGCAGACTACCAGGAAAGGAAGCGCGGACTCAGTCTTAAATCTTGCATTTTGTTCGTGGCCAGCTCCTCTGTGTCGACGGATTCTTCGACAGCCGAGGTTTTGTCACCATAAAATAAAAGTTGCAATGAAGTACAGATGTGAAGGGTGAGGTACATGTTTTTTTTCACTCAGTCATGCTGTAATACTAATTACACATACTGATGTTAAGATGAACCTGTTTGTGGAAATTAAGTCTGAACCAGCACAGTAATGTTGACAGATTATTTCATCTGACCTGACCAGTCAGATTTACTTCATCAGTGATGTCATCAAGATGATCAGTCACATCAAACGTCATCAGTTATGTCATCAAGACTGAACCAAAGTCTCATCAAAAACAGCTGTGATGTCAAATCAAGACTTAACCAGTCACATCATACATCAGCAGTGAGGTCATCAAGACTGACAGTCACATCAAACATCAGCAGTGTTGTCTTATTGACTGAACCAGTCACATCAAATTATCAGCTATTTGTCAGCAATGTGCCAGTCACATCAAACATCAGCAGTAGCAGTGATGTCATCAAGGAATGATGCTGTCACAGCAAGCCTCATGTGCGATGTGTGGACAGAAGCACCAACAGACATCATGGTGATGGCGGCATGTGATTCTGTCAGTTCTGAATCCATGACAAGTACAGATGAGGTACAGGAGCCAGACTGCTGCTGTTGAACAGGTTACGTTTGGAAACTACTGTCTCCATTTCAGTAGGGAATTATTTTGCACTTGTTCATTATGACTCATATTTAATTGGTCAAGTTGATTTTTAGTCTTGATGGCATTGCGTCATCTTTTTATGTCCCCCAAACATAAAACAAATTTGAAAATAAAACATAAAAGCAGTTGCCCCCTCCTCCCCTCATTTCTTTCTAAGTTAGCCTTCCCTCTCCTTTCCACCTTACATTTCCCCTCCCTCATCAATGTATCATTTAAATATGCGTCTGATTTGAGTTTTCTATCTCTTAACAGAAGAATAAGACTGGGCTTTTCGGCATTGTTCAGTCATTGTGGAGGCCTTTTCTGAAAGTGAAATTCTGTGAGGTGTTGTGACAGAGTAGGAATCATGCTTTCTTTAATAAAGAAGATGATGTGGTCAAAGACATGGAGGACCAATTCAGGAACAATGGTGATGGCAATGGATTGAATGAAGCTGACAGTGATGGCCGTGATTATCTGTTTGCCCAAAGTGCGTGTGGTCTGGCACCTATGCTGTACTGTTCATTCAAAAAAATCACTGTACAATGATTGAAAGAAAAATAAACTTGAAGCCATCTTGATTAGCCACGAGAATGATAAAGAATAAAGATGGATTAAAATGTTCTACCTTTTTCAAAGAGAAATACTTGTTCTCAGTTAATTGAAGATGGAAAAAATGGGAACTAGGCAGTCAAAGTCAAAGTCCAAAATGATCTTTTAATGAGGTAAAAGAGTAAGCGAACAGCTTTTTTACATCCTGCTCCAAAAAACATTGAAAAGAACATTTCATAAGGGCAACATCAAAAAAAAAAAGAAAAAAGAGAGTCATAGGCAACATCCAAAGGACTAATCAATTTCAAGGTTAAACACATGGCATGCAAACAATATCAATTGAAATTATATTTGGACGATAGAAACACACACACACACACACACCACACAAACACACACCACACACACACAACACATAACACACACACACACACAAACACACACAACACTCACACACACACACACACACACACACAAGCTCATATATGTAAGGGATAAAGGACATCATTGAGCACATATAAAAGTTAACAGATATGTGAAGTAACATGTGTAAATACAATTAAAACAGTTATACTACAAACTGGTTTTCTTTTCAAACTTTCTTAATTCATGATTATTACAACATAACAAGTTACGTTATATATCAAGACTGAAGAGAGAAAGGAGAGGAAGAAGAAGAGAAGTTGAGATGCGCGGCGAGAGTGTGAGAAATAAGAAGAACAAGATGAACAAGAAGAGAAGAAGAAGATACATTTGCTGCCTAAACCCCTATGAACCTACAATCATGCAACGCTCGCCCCCTTCCAAGGTGGGCTCCAACGGCACCCCCCTACCAAGGACCCACGGACCGGCCAACTATGACTCAAGTACTCACCGACTAACGGGCGCCACGCAATACAGGCACGTCCACTCCGGAACACCAGGGACCGAAGGAGCTCCCCCAACGCATTCCGCCCCGGTCGGAAATCAAGCGAACTCTACTCACAACACAAAACAGCGATTGGCCAGAGCAGCGTATCCCTCCGCAGAGCTGACACGCCCGACCAAGGGGGACTAGTTGTTGCTCGTGCAACAACACGACAATTTACCACAACAACTCACAGACTTGAAAATACAACAACAGCCGATATCCGCCCCCCCTTCTCTGGTGTAGAACCAAAGTAACAAAAGGGTAACAATCGGAAACGAAACAACCTCCGCTTCCATCCTTCAAAAAGTGAAGATTGGAATTCAAAAATATTATATGTCTTATTTCCTCACCCCCCTACCTAGCCTAACCTTCCAATCTTACACACGCACTCTCGCACACACACATATACCATATGCACACGCCCCACACCCCCTCTCTTTTTCTAACTATCATTACTCCAAAACACATGGACGGCTTGTTTAGTTTTCCCGATCGGTGACAGCTTCATTTTCTCCCCTCAGTCACTTCGTTCTGAAAGTTTCAAATGACACATGTAATGTTTGAACTTTGGTTGTTTAGGACAAGGGTGCTTGATGTTATTAGTGATTATGATTAGGATTGAGGAATAGTACGGTTTATTATTATTACCACAGACAATCAATTCTCTTTTTTCAGACTCCATCTATGATTGGAGTGAAATGAATCATAAAAACCCAGCCAAAACAGTTCGTGAGACAACTGCAGAATCCATTAGCAACCCTTCCCAAATCTGAAGCAGACGGACAGACAGTTTATGGTCCAGGTTTTAACAGTGAACCAGTTGATCCTGAGTGAAAGGGATCTCCTCCACCAGTTCCAGACAGCAGACCAACCAGGAAAGGAAGGCGGAATCAGTCTTAAATCTTGCATTTGTGTGCCCCGCTCCTCTGTGTCGACGGATTCTTCGACAGCAGAGAGTTTTGAACACCATAAAAATAAATGCTTGCAATGAAGTATCAGATGTGAAGGGTGAGCGTACCACGTTCATTTCAGTCATGCTGTAATACTAATTGCACCATAACTGATGTTAAATGAACCTGTTTGTGAATTTAAGTCTGAACCAGCCACAGCTAATGTTGGGACAGTGATTCATCATGAACTGAACCATCCAGATCTTAACATCATCAGTGATGTCATCAAGAATGAACCAAAGTCACATCAAACTCAAAATATTCATCAAGATGAACCAGTCACATCAAACATCAGCATGATGTCATCAAGACTGAACCAGTCACATCATACATCAGCAGTGTTGTCATAAAGGGACTGAACCAGTCACATCAAACATCAGCAGTGATGTAAATAAGACTGAACCAGTCACATCAAATATCAGCTTATGATGTCATCAGCAATGTGCCAGTCACATCAAACATCAGCAGTAGCAGTGATGTCATCAAGAATGATGCTGTCACGCAAGCCTCATGAGCGATGTGTGGACAGAAGAAACCAACAGACATCATGGTGATGGGGGCATGTGATACGTCAGTCTGAATCCATGACAAGTACAGATGGGGACAGGAGCAGACCAGCAGCTGATGAACAGGTTTGGGAAAACTACGTCTCCATTTCAGTAGAACTTATTTTGCACTAGTTCATTATGACTATTTAATTTGGTCAGTTGATTTTTAGTCTTGATGGCACTTGCGTCAGTTTAAGGCCCCCCAAACAAAAAAACAAATTTGAAATAAAACAATAAAAAAGCGTCCCCCCTCCTCCCCTCATTGCTTTCTAAGTAACCCCTTCCCCCTCTCCTTTCCCCCTACCATTCCCCTCCCTCATCCAAATGCAAATCAGTTTCAAATTTTGCGTCTGATTTGAGTTTTCTATCTCTTAACAGAAGAAATAATGGGTTTCCGGCATGTTCAGTCATTGTGTAAGGCCTTTTCCTGAAAGTGAATTCTGGAGGTGTTTGACAGTGTAGGAACATGGCTTTCTTTAATAAAGAAGATGATGTGGTCACAGCCATGGAGGACCAAATCAGGAACAAATGGTGTGGCAATGGCTGAATGAAGCTGCAGTGATGGCCGTGAATATCCTGTTTGCCCCAAAGTGAGTGTGGCTGGACCTATGCCTGTACTGTTCATTCAAAACAACCCACCTGTACAATGATTGAAAGGAAAAATAAACTCTGAGCCATCTTGATTAGCCAGAAATGATAAAGAATAAAAGATGATTAAGTTCATACCTTTTCCAAAGATTCTTTTTCTCATTCATATGAGATGGAAAAAATGGGGAACTAGGCAGTCAAAGTCAAAGTCAAAATGACTTAATGAGGGTAAAGAGTAAGCGATACAGCTTTTTTACACCTGCCCTCCAAAACAATAGAAAAGAACTCATAAGGCAACATCAAAAAAAAAAAAAGAAAAGAAAAGAGATCATAAGCAACATCCAAAGACTAATCATTTCAAGGTAAACAACATAGGCATGCAAACAATATCAATTGGAAATTATATTTGACGATAGAAACACACACACCACACACACACACACACACACACACACACCACACACCACAACACAACACACACACACACACACACACACACACACACACACACAAACACCACAACACCACAGCACATATATGTAAGGAAAGGAACATCATGAGCACATAAAAAAGTTAAAACAGATATGTGAAGTACACCATGTGTAAATACAATTAAAAACAGTTATACTACAAACTGGTTTTCAATTCAACCTTTCTTAAATTCATGATAATACAACTTAACAAGTACGTTATAATCAAGACTTGAAGAAGAGTAAAGGAAGAAGAGGAGAGAGGTGAGAGAGGAGAGCGAGATGGAGGAGAAGAGGAGAGAGATAATAAGAAGAATGAACAAGATGAACAAGGAAGAGAAGAAGAAGAAGAAAAACTATAACAAGAAGAGACAGAACAAGAAGAAAGAGAAGAAGAAGAGAAGAGAAGGAAAAAGAATAGAAAGAGGAGAAGAGAGAGAGAGAGAAGAGGAGAGAGAGAAGAGAGAGAGAGAGGAGAGATTACATAACAAGCCAAAATAAATAACGTTTTGTTTTATAGTTTTTCTAATAAATATTTTTTTAGTGCGTTTTTAAAAACCATTTCTAGACCAAATACATTTCAAGTGTACGGGTAGATTATTCCAAATAGATCACCAGAGTAAGTAAAACTTGATTTATACAGATCGTTACTAGGTCTGGGAAAGGAAAGTTTGTGATTGTGTCTATTTTCATTGATAGAGAAATATGTACAAATTTTTTTCGGATTATTCCGTTCACAACATTGTACATGAATAAATATTTGTTAAAATAAAGCCTCTCCTTAAGAGGAAGAATATCCAAATCTTATAATCATCTTTACTCAACTGTTAGGACTTAATTTAATTAATTTTATAGCTCTTTTGTATAATCGATTTATGTATTTTAGATTAGTTTCACTTGAGTTATCCATAATGTGGATGCATAATTAATTAGAGATAGGATGTGTGCATTGAAAAAACATTTTCCTGGTTATAGATTTAGAAAATTCTTAATTTTTTAAAGCTGATATAGTCTTTTTGAAAATTTTTTCCCTAATCAGAATATGTTCAGACCATAGTAAATCGTTGTCGATGTGACTCCTAAAACTTTATGTGAGACTACTTCGTTTATAATTTGTCCTTTGAGGTATAATGGTGCAAGGGGGGAACACATTTTTTTCCTTTTTTGACGTGAAGTTACATAAATACATTTAGTTTTGCTGATATTGAGAGCCATATGATTCAGTTCAGTCCATTCATCAAGTCTGTAAGGTTATCTTGTAGATTAGTTACGAGTTCAGCCGCATTTCTGTTTTTATCTTGTAGAGAAGTGTCATCAGCGAACATTTCACAAACACATTGAATGTACAAAGGCAGGTCATTAATGTAAAAAGAAAACAAAGTGGTCCTAATACAGATCTTGAGGCACCCCAAACTTAACTAGTAGCAACTTGATCGTTTAGAATTTATTTCGACAAGCTGATAGTGGTTTGTGAGAAATGAAGAAATAAATTTTAGGGTTTCGTTGGTCAATTTGTAATGGCTGAGTTTTTTTAATAGCAGAGTGTGGTCGATTACATCAAATGCTTTTGCAATATCACAAAAAGAATTCCTGTAAACTCGTTGTTATTAATGTTGAAAGACAATTTTCAATAATTTGTGTAGTGCTGTATGGCAAGATGGTTCTCACGAAAGTCCAGATTGGTTTTCATGAATCAGATCATATCTTTTGAAATGAGGATATAAATGTGATTGAACATGCTTTTCAAGGGGTTTAGATAAGAGAGATAGGATAGAAATCGGTCTATAGTTAGAGGGATTTGCAGGATCTCCTGTTTTATAAATCGGTATAACTCTAGCTTTCTTAAATTCGAGGGGAAAGTTGTTCTTATCGATAGATAGATTGTAATATAAGTAAGAGAATCTGCAATAACAGGGCACTGATTTTAGAATTTTGCCGTCTAACCCTTCAAAATCTCTAGTTCCGATGCTTAATTTTAACAGTCCCATGAAAACTTCATTTACTGCGACTGATGGATATTGAATTGGAATGAATGTTCTTTGAAGTGCAAAATTCTTCTAACAGCTTTAAGTCGTCTTGTTCGTTTTAATTATTTATAACTGTTTTTTCGGCAATATTTGCAAAGTGAGTATTGATTTTTCTGGTGATAAGTCTTTCATGATCTTTGGACTCGGCTATGTAAGTTGTTATTAGTTAGGCTATTGATGGCTTTACATATTAATTTAGAGTTCTTTGATGAAGACACCCAACTCTTGGAAATATTTTTGCTTTGCATTCCTTTCATAGAAGTGACTTTGTTCCTTTGTCGTCTGATACTTCACTTTTGATTTGTCATATTTAAATAATCTCTTTCGTCACTTTCCTTTTCTATTCCTTTTGTTATCCAAGGTGGCTTACTAAAATGTTTAACTCTTTTTTATAAAGGAGTCATTCTACATAAACAGTACTGAATTTATTTATCCATTCATTACCGGCACAGTCGGGTCTCTAATCTGATAAACGTTTTCTATCCTGAGTGAAGTAAGTCAGTTAAAAGGCATTTTTGTCGAAATATGTAAAACGTCTATAGAAAATTCTTGTGTCCGTATTTGGAATTTTTACTCCTTTTTTTCATCCAAGTAAGACCTAATTGTTGAGTGAATCACTACAACTAACTGGAGCACAGCAATTTTCTACAATGTGTTCTTTAGAATTAACGTAAATGTGATCAATAAGAGTCTCATTGTTTCTGTAATGCGTGTTGGATGGTCGATTAATTGTTCCAATCCAAGCATCGCACAGCTACTAATCCATTTTTTCCGGACACTGTTAAGGGCATCTTAGATCTATGTTAAAGCTCCTAGGAGAACGATTTTTTGATTCCAGGGTGGCAGCGTCCATCATCAGATTAAACTATCGTACCATCAATTGTTTCAGATGGATTTCTGTAAATGAATCCTAATATTATAGGTTTACAACATTTTAAACTAATTTCAACCCAAACCGATTCTTAATTATAGCTTTCGAGATGTAGTATTCTTTTAAAATTTAATGAGTTCGCACAGTATAATAGGCAGTCCTCTTGATTTATGAGCTGTAGGATCAAGACGGATGATGTTATAATTATGCAATAACATATCAGCACCTGAAACTACACATGTTTAACCTGGATTCGGCGAAGCAGAACATATGAAAGTTCATTCCATTGTTGTTTAAAATAGATGCTATTTCATCAGTTTGTTTCTAGCACGTTAATATTAAGATAATCCATATTCCAAGCCCTTTCTTGGAGGGCCACGCGGTGTGTGTGTGTGTGTGTGTGTGTGTGTGTGTGTGTGTGTGTGTTGTGTGTGTTGTGTGTGTGTGTGTGGTGTGTGTGTAAGGCATGAGGGAAGGAGCATAACTATGATGTAATGATGAATAATATGATGTAGATGATGAATAATATGATGTTTATGTGACTTTGTTTACACAGTAACTAAATCAGCAACAGTATTCTGGATCCTGGAAATTGTACTAAGTACTATAAAACTAGTTCAGTGGGTAGTGAGTGGGGAATTTCTGTTGTTGATAATATTGCGGAAATCCATTGCCTCCCTCTCCCATCCCCCACCTCAAAATCTCCTTCCCTCCCATTCCTATGACAATATCGCAGGAACTGTTTGTTACGTGTCCTGTAGGTTAGACACTTCAGTCCTTAACTTTTCTGAGCTGGTCAGATAAGCAAAATTACTTTTCTCTGCATGATGCCTGTGGTGAATGTTATTGTTGTCCTTTTGACTGTAAAGTTGGTCCATTTGGCCTGGGCAAGTATACTGCAGGTTTAGTTCGGGGTGGGGGGGGGGGGGGGGTTCTGTGAGGTAGAGGTGACCAAAATGGGTTTCACAATCAAGGAATTAGTTCCTGCTGAGGGTTGGGGATATGGAAGGGGGAAAAGGGGATGCTCCCCTCTGGCCTCCTTCCCTCCCTCTCTCTTCTCCTCCACTTTCTTCCAAACCTCCCAACCTTCCATCCCTATTCTTCCTTCACCTGAACCTCGATTTGTTTGAATAAATTACTGCTGAAGTTGAACTAGGTTTTTTTTTTTTTTTTTTTTTCCCCTTTCCCGTAT
>JAFLJL010004413.1:7500-12500 GCA_018398815.1 Conus ventricosus
ATTTTGTTACTAGTTACAAGTGTACAAATATATTTTACAATATTAAAGAAAGAAAAGATGCGTCTGTAAAAAGTTACTGTCATACCGAGCAACCAAATGATTTGTTAAATCGTACATTTCTTGCATTTATACACCTTTCTTTCATTAAATCAATAGATTGTAAAAAAAAAAAAAACCCCTGTACATGACACATTTCCAAAACATGTGATCACTACTATCCTTCATTGTGCATTCCACAGAAATGACAAGTATCTGATCAACTATTAGTAACGTCCACGTTAATGCAGTGGGAAGGGGCAACCAGTCAGGTGAACTTCAGGCCAACACAAAGGGACGTCCAGTCATCTCTGGGAATTCATATCTAAAAGGGATCTGCTGCATCTCATCAAATCAAAGAGATTTTAAACACGTTTTTCATGCTATTCATCTGCACACTAAGTGAGAACCAAATTTGTCAGTACTCGCATTTACCTCCAAGTCACTTTCCGAGGAGCAGATAGAAGTTTACTTGACACTGAAAGCGTCGTGCTCATATTAGCATTAAAGTCGCATCGAAGTCTTTCAACAATAAGTCAGTCGTCCCAAGGCATCCACATCAGTTCACATTCAAATCACTGCGACATTCATTTAAACTTAATACGTTTTCACGTTCCGCTACAAACAATTCAACTCCCCATTAAAAATATATGCCCAGTTTAAGTTATACCAAAGCCATCTCCGTAATTTGTCACATTAAAGAAACCACTACAGTAACTGTCAACCATGTTGTCTCAACAGTAAAGATACTCATATTTCATGTGCAGCTAGTTACATCCAGCTCATCCAGAGTTATTAAGTTAATTTAAATCCAATCCACTTTAAAAAGTCATCCTTAGTTGATTTATGAACAAGTTTAGCCAGAACAAAGTTACAGTCAACCATTTTTTTGTAACTTCTTTTCACGTTTTAACAATGCATTACATCCAAGTCACACCACAGATAATTTTAATTTAAACGATCTTGACATCAAATTTTGTGCAAACCATGACATTCATATTCGATTACATCCAAAGTATCCCTACACTGAATGCATGTAAGTCTTCTATTATGAAAGCGTAATAAGTCGACTCACAGTGACTTTCAAGTCATCCGCACATTATATTACTTCCTATGTTATTTCCATCATTCGGTATATTAAGCCTCTCCGCTTTTTAAAAATAAAAAAACAAAAAAAAAACCCACTCAATTCAGCCTCAAATTAAAAGCTATTAAATTATATCCAGGTTAGAATTACATCCAAAGTCATCTCTACTTACATCCAAGAGCTCATGTGATCACCACATAAAGTTTACCAATTTACCTCCACATCACGCCGCACCTAAACCGACTCCACTCTGAGTAATACCCAAATCACCTTAACATTAAGTTACATTGAAAACAGCCCTGCATGACGCTTATCCAAGTCATCGCCCCTGCGAGTTGCGTTCACGTTATCTCTAAGAGCAATCTGATAATTCCATACCATATCCAAGTTAATTACATTCAAGTCATCTTTGGATTAACCTTTCCAAATCACCCCACGTCAAGGTAAACCAACTCATCTCCACGGTAAATGGCATCAATATTATCTTCATACCACGCTGCTGTCACGATTTCTCCACACTGAAAAACACTGCATTGGATACATCATTCCACTCAGATTAACATCGTTACATGTGCGTCATCTCCTCATTATGTTGCACCCATGTCATATCAACATAGAGCATATGCACGTTATAGTAACGTAATGCAATGTGCTAGTCAACGCAAGCTTGAATTACACGTTAACAACAGCAACACTGATTAGTATGTGAGCCATCCAGCACTGTGTTGATGGAAACCATCCTTACATTATGTTGCAAGCTAGCCATGTGAATAAGAAGTTAGCTCGAGGTGTCTCCACATTGTTACACGCATGTCGTATCCACCCTAGGTTCTATCCAAATCATCTTGAAGTTCAGCTGAAAGTTAACCATCTCACCATAAGTAATGAGTAAGACCTATCAACATCAATTCACATGTGAATCCTCCACACACTGCATGAATAAAACGTGATCACGCCGTTAAATGATACCAAACTCATCTCTATACTAACTCTGTCACTATCTTAACTTGTGTCGATGTGACCTAAATGCTGAATGAAATTAAAAATCGGCTTCCTCTTCAGTTACATCGAAGCCATTTCAACATGAACTTAGGTCAAAGTCATTCTATTGCAAACTTCTTGGTCAACTTAGCATTGTTATGTGCAAGCTCATGACCTATTAAACCGAGACTGCTGAAATTTCGAAGCAAGCATGTAATTGCTTCATATACTGTCCCATGTTTAAAAGCATCCTAATCCTGCTGAAGCAGGGCAAAGTAGATAGGGTAGTATCTAATACAGTCATCTGTCTGTTCCATCCCATCCCAATGATTTGGGGGTCTTTCATGGACATGTATACTCCTCAGCAAGTCAAAAAGGTTAAACAAACCATGGTGATTGTTTTTTGTTGTTTGGATTTGTTGTTGTTATTGTTGTTGTTGTTGTTGTTGGTGTTGTTCTTCTTCTTCTTCTTCTTCTTCTTCTTCTTCTTCTTCTTCTTCTCTTCTCTTCCTCTTCTTCTTCTTCTTCTTCTTCTTCTTCTTCTTCTTCTTCTTTTTCTTGTCGTTGTTGTTGTGACCGTTCGCTTTTCAGAATCAACTTAGAAATCTTCACTTACTTTGAACAGTCGTTCTGAGTAATTTTATTAATAGACACGAAGACCTGCTCCCACACACACATACATGAGTGCACATGTATGCATGTGCGCACGGACACTCGCGCGCGCACACACACACACACACACACACACACACACACACACACACACACACACACACACACACAACACCACACCACACACAGAGAGAGAGTAGTACATTTCTCAACGGTATTGATAGGCTGAAGCGATTGTTCAGCCACAATAAACAACACCCCCTTGTATTGGAGTGAACTCCTCTAAGCCTGTCACACCGCTCTTTTCTTTCGCTCTTCTTTGTACAGAGGGAGGGAAAGGCGAGGCAGTAGGGGATGAGAGGGTGGAGATGGGGATAGGGGGTTGTCTGTGCCGTTAATGTACAAGCACCTTATCCAACCTGACGGCGACATAGACTTTTACATTCAGCATCTTTTTTTTTTTTCTCCACAGTCGAATCCCTATAACATACTAAACTAATCTTAAAGCTATTTGACGAAAGACATCGGCTAGTTATTTTCACCTTTTGTTTATTGTGGTTCTAATTCTCCCCAAACCGAATTAATCTGCCGATGCTGCCTTACAGTTGTCAGTGCACCCCAAAATACACGATCACGACATAACCGTATTATTTTCCAAGTTTGGGGTAGGAGGGTGGATGGAGGTGAATGTGAGGTGGGGATAGGGGAGGTTTGGGGTGGGGAGGAGCCTGGGTGGACGAGGGACGCGGGCGGAGGGGGGAGGGGGGTGGTACCCTTTCCATCACGCGCTGCACTGTGAACGCGTCAAGCTTCGGGTGCGTTCAGCCCTCATGTCTTTTCCCCTGCTTTTTTTTTTTTTTAACCTGCTGCGTTTTGCTGCACGTACCGTCATCTTCCCTCTACATATTTCTTTTCACGTGCTACGCTTTGCTGCACGTACCGTTTGTACGCACCGTTTGTCTTTTCCTTTCTCAATCTGCATGCTACTGCACATATTCTTCATCCGGCACTGCCCCCCCCCCCCCCCCCCTTCACACACACACTCACACACACACACACACACACACACACACACCACACACACACACACACACACACACACACACACACACACATACACACACACACACACACACACACACACACATACACACCACCACACACACACACACACACACACACACACACACACATACACACACCTTTCTTTTCCCTTTTTCACTGTACATTTTTCACTGCACCCACTCTTCATCCAACAGTGCCCCGTCTACCCACCCACCCCCCACCCCCACCCCCACCCCCACCCTCCACCCCTTCCCGCTCAGCCGCCGCCTCCCAGCTTACTATTCCTTTCTCATTATGCATTTCACTGCACCTACTCTTCATCCAACACTTCCACCCCCACCCCCCCACCCCCGTCCCGACACACACACACACACACACACACACACACACACACCACACAACACACACACACACACACAACACCATCCACTCAAACACACCACACACACAACACCACACACACACACACACACACACACACACACACACACACATCGATTTGATTTTCTTTTCTCTTTATTTCTTTTTTTCATAGATGGCTTGATGTAAAAAAGCAGATATGTTGCTTATTCAATGTTTCCATCTCTAAATAAAATTTTGACTTGACTTGACACACACACACACACATATACACACACACCATGTCTTCCCTTTACCCTCAACCTCCCGTTCTACGTTCCGCACGCACGACATTGATTAACTGAAGTGCGTGGTCCACCTCCTTTGTCATCATCTCGTCTGGCAGTAAAGTAGCCCCTTTGTTCCCTCCCTGATCATGTCTCTGTAATGCCTACAGCTTTCCTCTCGTCCTCTCAGCACCGGAGGCGGCCTGCAGAAGATAGGAGCTGACTAGCTGTTCGTTTCTTTTTCTTGATCTTTATTTATGCACACACGTCAGATCTTTCCGATGTCCCTATATAGATTTATGTATTGTCGTGAGTGCATTTGAACTATGACGCACAAACGTGGAGTTATTAGGCTTACTTTCATATATTTTACCCATGTTAAATCTCATATTATACGTGTGCCTACATGTCGTTGTTTACGAGGCGTTAACATGAAACACATAATTTATAATCATGATTATTCTATTTCTGCTTCTTCTTCTTCTTCTACATATTTTCTGTCATTTTTATTGTCGTTTTTGTTGTTCTGCTATTTGTCAACGTCATTGTTTTGAAGCCTTTATTTAGCCATTTCAATTTCGAAAGATATATCT
>JAFLJL010004413.1:15000-22500 GCA_018398815.1 Conus ventricosus
TAAGCTTTCTGTTCACGTCCCTCATCAGTTCATATTTTCCACAGTTCTTTATCGGATGACGTTTGGTATGCCACAATAAATAAAAGAATGAATAAATAAACGAATGAAAAAAAAAATTCCAACACGTCACAACGTTAAATCTACTAATCATGACTGTAAAAACAAACAACAACAAAATCTAGTTTTTCTGTGACCTGCCACAACAAACAAAAAATCATTCGAACAGGCAGTCCATGATTTTAGTCCTAGATACTCAGTATGAGTTTCGACTTAAGCATTCCAGTGATTCGGTCAGGAGAAATCCTTTCAGAATTTTTCGAAATGAAGAATTGTGTACAGCACCGTTTTCATGTCCTTGAACATTTGAACTTTACTAATCAACAATATTATCAACGTTTTCGCCTTCACCGAGATATCTACCCTGCTTTACCATAATCACAAACATAAAAATAAATCAAATACTTTAGAATCGTGTCTGCTGCGCTAACGTCTGCTCTTTACATCAAACTGAATCATAATTACTTCCCTTTCCCTGCGCTTGCGCCATGGAGAGTGACATGAAATTGACGTCAGTAGACCTGACCAAAAACCTGTCGTGACCGCGAGTTAAGAACACGTTGCAAAGTCAGTTTGCCCTTTTTTTTAGTTCGAAGGCCCCGCGAAAAACTTTCAGGCCATCTTAGCGAGGTAACCGTAAACCTCTTCTCGCATCCACAAATTCGATTTTCAAACTTGTTTGTTTGTTTATGTGGGTTTCTTTTGACCGTTTACACACGTTAAAGTAAGTAATGTTGGTTTTTTTTTTGTGTCGTGTGGGCACTTTAAACCTTAACCTAAGACAAGAAAGATTTAAAATTTTTTTTTAATCGCCTTTACCTATCACACACGATATCTCATCATCACCCGAAATAAAAATAAAAATATAAGTAATAGTTTTATTATAATTATTTTTTTTATTTTATTATTTAAGTTAAATATTTTATTTTATTATTTTTATTTTTTTTATTTTTAATTTTAAAAAATTTATTCTTATTACTGCATTGTCGTGCCACACACGCACACACACACACACAGCCGCCACACGCACCACGTACACGCACAGAAGAGAGAGAGAGAAAGTAGAGAGAGAGAGGGGAGAGAGAGAGAGAGAGAGAGAGAGGAAACGGGCGTGCGACACAACACCACGCAGCGCGCGCGCCGCGCCACCCCCAACACACACACCACAACCACACACACACACCACCCACTTTTTAAATTTTTCTTGCGGGCTTGTTCCCATTTTATGTCATTACCCCACGTCTTGAGTTTTTTTAACCTGCAAATTCTAGTAGCCGATTCTAAACGGCCCTTACGCTATCAGTTTTCCCAACCAAAAGTAGTGTTGAATAACACAGAAATAAACAGTCATCATCTTCTGTAGCAAAGTGCATTACAGTTAATTTTTTGGGGGTCCCTTTCTCTTGTGGAATTTCAGCAAAGGAGGCCCCCCCCCCCCGCGGCTGCAGAAAGGCACCCAAATGTCGAAGGTCAATACCTTTTATATTCCTTTAGTTAATTTGAATGTTTCTTTAATAAACAAAAACGTCCAGAAAAATTTTAAAAAAGTATTAAGAACTCAGAAATTAAAAATTTTACCGAACTGTTTTAAAACCCAAATTCGGGAAAAAAAATTTTGGCCTCATCAAGCCCCGCCCTTTCCTCCATCCCTAGAGAAAAAAGAAAGTTTAATGCCAGAATGCGTTTTGAATTCACTTTCGAACTAGATTCATAAAATTTTACTGTATGTGTGGAAAAAATTGGAGTTAAACATCTTTTAATTTACTGTCCAAAGAGCAAAGGAGTTTATTAGCAAAACTGGTGACGATACTTCATCTGAGGGATGGGTTCCCTGTCTCTGTCTAGAGTTTTAAATGACTGGTTTTATCTTTACCTTTTTGCAAACGTTTGTATGTAGTTCTTGGGTATTTTTTTTTTAAATTTTGTTTAACTTTTTTTGAGGGGTTAAACGTTCTCCTACACTTTAAAATTGAACTGCATCGAACACCTATGCATTATATTGACAGTGATCAAAATACAAAGTGGTCCTTTGGGCCCCTTTCCCTTTAGTTTTACCATTGTGAAATTGGATTTTTTTTTCACTTTAAAAATGTTTTCACAAGGTGGGGGGGGGGGGGGGGGGGGGGGGGGTGCTTTATTTTTTTTTGAATTTAAAATCATAAGGGGGCCCCTTTTTCACACAGAACAACCACAGCACCACACACACACACCCACCACCACACACACACACACACACACACACACCCACGCACGCACGCAGTCGCACGCACGCACGCACGCACGCACAAAACACACCACACACACACACCCCACACACCACACCAAACCAACAACACACCACCGCACGCACGCACGCACGCACGCACGCCCGACACACGCCGCACGCACCACGCACCGCCGCAGCACGCACGCCGCCGCACGCCGCACACACCACACACAACCACACAACCACACCGCATGCGGCGTGCACACCACACACCTCACTCGCGTTAATTTTTAGTGGGAAGCGTTAAACTGAAGAACAACAACGATTAAAATAGTGTTTCTGCTTGGGAAAGATAGCGGGGAGGACCCCCCCACCCCCCCACCCCCCCCACCCCCCCCCACCCCCCACACACAAACCCACCCCACACCCCTCCCCCCACTCCCACCCCCCCCCTCGGCCCAGTTCCCTTTTCCTTTTCCATTTTTTTCGCCTTCCGGGGGGGCTCCCCCGGATGGCGGTCGCGCTTTCGCCCCCCCCCCCCCCCCCCCCCCCCCCCCCTTCCCCCACACCCCCCCCCCCCCACACACACCCCCCACCAAAACCCCAAACAACCCTCCCCCCCCTTTTTCCCATTGGTTTTTTCCCTGTTTTGGCTGTTGAGTTGGAAACCTTAGGGCCTTTTGTTTGTTGGTTTGTGTTGTTTTTTTTTTGTGTTGTTTTGTTTTGTTTTGTTTTGCTTTTTTTTGTGTTGTTTTGTTTTGTTTGCTTTTTTCATTAATTTTTAAGTTTTTGTTTCTCTCGTCTCGTTTTTTGTTTTCCCTTTGGGTTTTTGTTCTGCCCTTTGTCTCCCTCTCTTTGCTGTGTCTTTGTCTCGTCTTTGTCTTTTTTTCTTTCTCCTCTCTCTCCCTTCTCTCTCTCCCCTCTCTCTCTCTCCCTCTCTCTCTCTCTCTCTCTCTCACTCCTGTATCCTGTGCCCCTGTCTTCTCGTCTGTCAAAACTGTCTGCTGTCTGTTGCCCCTTCTCTCTCCTCTCCTCTCTCTCTCTTCTCTTCTCTCTTCTCTCTCTCTCTCTCGATCGTCTCCCCCCCCCTCTGTCTTTCCACCCCTCCCCCCCCCCCTCTCCCCCCTTCTTCCCCCCCTCTCTCTGGTGTCTTTTTTTTCTGTCTTGTCTTTCTCCTCTCTCTCTCTCCTCTCTCTCTCTCTCTCTCTCTCTCTCTCTCTCCTCTCTCTCTCTTCTGTGGTGCTTGGGGGCTTTTGGCTGTCGCTTTTTCTCTCTCTCCCTCTCCCCTTTCTCTCTCTTCTCTCTCCTCTTCGTCTCTGTTTTTTCTCTCTCTCTCCTCTCCTCTTCTCTTCTTCCCCCTTCTCTCTCTCTCTCTCTCTCTCTCCCCCCCCCCCCCTTTTTTGCTTTACTTTTATTGTTATTTTCCCTGTTGTCTGGCTTTGAACTTGTGGTGTAGTGTTTTTTTTTTTTTTGTTTGTTTTTTTTGCGGTTTTGGGCTGCTTTTAAATTAAAAGACAAAAAGGGGACGCTTGGTTTTGCGCAAAAACTGCCCCTAACAGGAACAAAAGCACAAAAAAAAGTGCAGTACAGCGGCTGTTTAATGGATAATACATAACAGAACCAGACAGGTGAATTTTCAAAAGAATACTTTTTCTTCAGACAGCAAAAACCCATTTTAAAAAACAAAATGTGCGAAAAAAACTCGAAAAAATTTAATTTTTGTTTTGGTTTGTGTTTTTTTTGTTGTTTTTTGTGTTGTTGTTGTTTTTTCTGTTTTCCCCTGTGTGTGTGTCGGCCCGTGTGTGTGTGGTGTGTGTGTGTGTTGGGGGTGCTGCTGGCGTGCGTGCGGCGTTTCGTGCGTGGTGCGTGTGTGTGTGTGTGGTGTGTGTTGTGGTTTTGTGTTGGGGGTGTGTGTGTGTGTGTGTTGCAGTGTGTGTGGTGTGTTGTGGTTGTGTGTGTGTGTGTGTGTGTAAACATTTTTATCGATTTGTTTCGTTTTTTCATATAGTTTATTTCGTGTGGTTTATAAACCCAGCCAATGCGAGGAACCACATCAGGGCCGTCGTGTCTCACAGTCCAGCGTTATGAAAAAAAAAAAAAAAAAAAAAAAATATAATATATAATATATAAATAAATATATATATATAAATATATATATATATAAACAAGGTAAAAAAAAAGTTTTCATTTTCTCCAAACCCAAAGGGTAAAACAACATTTAAAAAACGAGCTTTCGCCCCCAAAGGTTTATAGGGAAAAGGGGTGAAATGTGACCAGTTTTAAAAAAGTAAGAAAAAACATTTTTGTTGGGGAAGGCTCTCCATTCCCCCTGTTCATTCATTCACGGCTACGCAAAAAAAACAAACTCAAAGCAAGAAGAGAGAGAGAGGAGAGAGAGAGAGAGGGGGGGGGGGGGGAAGGGGGCAAAGGGGGAAGGGGGGGGGGGAAAAAAGGTGGGGGGGTGGTCCCTGGCAAATGGGGAAAAAACGAAAAGGATGGGAAGCTGGGGGGAGGGGTGGGGGGGGGGTGAATTATATTTACACAAATCATTTAAAAGAGGTTTTGTAAAAAGACAAAACAAGCAAAAGTTCGAAAACGTCGTTTTAATTATTGTTTTTTTGTTGTTGTTCTTGTTTTTTTTTTTTTGTTTTGTTTGTTTTGTTTTACCTGTTTTTCTTTTTACCCCTTCAGGCCCCAATAGTACAAACAAGGTGTTCCAGGTGCCTGGGGGAAAAAACTGATTTGGGGGGTTTTTAACAAAAAATTCTAGCTCAAAACTAAAAAGTAGAAAAATGAAAAACCATATCATTTTGAAGGAAATTGAATGAGATTTTTTAATTGGGGTTTTTGTTTTTAATTTTTATAAAAAAAAAAGTATTTTGGCTTTTAGATTTGGATAGATTTTTTTGCACGATCAAAAAAATAGTTTTATCACTCCAAACAAAACACACGCAAAAAAGTTTTAAAAATATTTGTATTTTACACACACCCGTAAATGAAAGTAAAACAGTTTTGGGAAATCTTTAAGATGCTCACACCGATGCAGACGACCATCCACACCACGCACCCCCCCCTTTCCCCCCCACACCCCCCTTTCTCCTTCAACCTCTCTTTACCCCCTCTCCCCCCCCCTTTCCCTCTCACCGTGTGTCACGCCCCGAGCAGGCCACGCTCCCCTCTCGCATGATTTTCACATCACTGGACCCAGCACGCGGTTTTCAGGACCACGGGCTGGTCGTTCGACGCTGTCGTAACACACATGAGGTCACAGAGCCCTACTCAAAAACTGACGAATATGGTCGGCATTCCACCACTTCATCATTCACCTTCATGTCGGTTTGTCGTTTAAAAAGATTATTTTTTTGTCAAAATCATCAGCGAGCCCCGCTCAGTGTTAAAAAAATTGATTTTGGGCGCTGGGATGTCGAAGGTTCGCCGCCATCTTTGCAAACGAGACCGAAATGCGGGTGTCATCCAGTCATGATGGAAAAAATGGGCTTTCCCCTCACTGTGGTTTTTTACAATCATTTTAAGACTACAGACATTAAGGGTTTTTAGAAAAAATCTATTTTTGTCCCCTGATAGAAATAGAACGAATGAAAATTCAGAAAAATGCAGACGTCAGGGGGGGCCCATAGGCACTGGAAAAGCATTATATTTCCGCGTCAGCGACCGACTAAAGCATCAAGCTCATTTCACATCTGTTTCGTTTCTCTGGGGTTTTTTTTTATTTCATTTGTTTTCTCGTATTTCTCTTTGTTTTTTTTTTTAGTTCCCGATGGTTTTGTGGGTTTTTAGGGGGGAAATTTGGGTTTTGCGTGCCCGTAAAACAATAAAAAACGACCATAAAACACTTTTGGGTTTTTTGGACATTCAGTGTGTTTTGTCACGCACCAATGTTGTAGGACTGCGTGAGAGCATTCATTAACTTTAAGAGAATTTAGCGTATTGGGCCTATCACACTCAAAAAGTGTGTAGACAGTGAAATGCAGGCATTTTACCAATTAAAGTGAGTGTGAGGGGAGAATCCATGTTTGTGGTTCGTCACATATTGGAGATTATCGACATTCAAATCGAAGCATTTCCCCATTCACGTCAAATCACCCCCTTTCCCCTTTGTCCCCTCCACTCCCCCACCAAAAAGAAAAGTGTGTGTGTGTGGTGTGTGTGGTGTGTGTGTGTGTGTGTGTGCGCGCGCGCGTGCGCGTGCAGTGGCATATGTCTATTTGAGTGTGTGTGGGGTTGTGGGGTGTGTGTGCGCGCGTTTTAGTGTGCAATGTCTATTTGGTTTTGTGTGTGTGTGTGTGTGTGTGTGTGTGTGTGTGGTGGTGTGTGTGTATGTGTGAGTCAGTTAGGGGAGAGAGGAGGGGAGAGAAAAAGGGGAGAGAGAAGAGAAAAGAGAGAGAGAGAGAGAGAGAGGCATATAAAACAAGGGGGGGGTGTTGAAAAAAAAGAAAGGGTTTTGCGTTCGAATAAATTCACCAGGTCTAAATATATTTTCCCCTTTTTTTATCTCTGATTTTCCCTTTTACTCCTCCCTCTCTCTCTCTCTTCACCAAGCCCCCCCCCCCCCTACCCTCCTCCTCCACCCCCACCACCCCTACCTATCTTTCTTGATTTGTTCTTTCGCTTACTCTATAGCTGTCTGTCGTTTCGTTGGATATTTCTGCTGCAGCGTTTAACATCAGGCAACATGACATGAGAGACTGGGTTTCCAAACATATTCTCTGTCTTTTTTTTTTCTGTTTGTTCGTTTCCAATGTCTTGTCGTTGGCTTCCAAAGAAGATTTCCTAGTGATTCATTATCTCCCAAAATCCTTTCGATTGTGCGTCTCTCTCTCCATAATGTTTACCGAACGTGTTCACACCACGCGCGCGCACGCGAACACCACACTTACACAAACATAGATGGACACACAGGTAGATGAATAAATAGATATATGACAGACATATAAAGAAGATAACATATATATAATTTTATATATATATTATATATATATATATAATTTGTTAAAAGATAAGGTCTAAAACTATCTACAGCGCTGTTTCATGCAATGCAATCATCAGGATTATATCATCAGATATATATATCATCAGGGTTATATATATATATTATCATTAGGATTATATAATATAATGCTGAAAAAGTAAGTAGTGGGAGAAAGCAAGTGCAGTTTAACAATTCTTTAGGGCATTATAGTAATAACTTGGCAAAGATTTGAACTTTAAATAAGGGT
>JAFLJL010004414.1:0-16658 GCA_018398815.1 Conus ventricosus
ACCATCTACCCCCACACACCCCCCACCCCCCCTCAGCCACCCCTCTCCAGCTTTGCTTACCCACCATTATTAACATTTATTTTCTATATGATCCATGCTTTTATCTTGTCATTTTTAATAATAGAAAGACAAAACTAAAAAAACACACTCACACACACAAGCATGCACAGTCACACACACACACACACACAACAATAATATAATATATATATATATATAATATATTTTTTTTTTTTTTTTTAATACAAAAAAGATAGACACACATTCAGACAGAAAAATAGGCAGACAGACATATCACCTTGTTGTTGATCATATTCAGCAATAGTCTGCTGTGCAAGGTTGTCCAATGTAGATTCTAACCCTCCTGCACATGCAAACCCAAAACCTTATGATAATAATAGCCTGTCTGATGTTATAATAGATGATACAGCATATTGATCTATACATAGAACAATAATGTCTCAAATATCAATAGTAACCAATTTTGCCAGACATGTTGCTACCAATACTAAAGACACATCATTTAAGGAGTATTGAAATGAAATACATGGATATATATTATTGCATTACTGACACATCTGAAACAGTCTGACATCCAAGCAAGAGTCTGAAATAGATCACAGCTGTAGTTGTAAAAAGTCAGTACTCTAAACTAACTTCAGACACCATGACTCAGTAAGCAAATGAGTTCTGTAGAGCGAAAAAAATCAGTGGCACTCATTGCAAAGCACAAAATCTTTGTTACAAGACAATTTCAATTTAACCTGTCAGAGCTTGATCATGAAACAGACCCCACTGACATTGTAATCAACAAAACAAAACTCACCATCAACACCCGTAGGAAGGGCACTGTCTGATCCCATGATTTGCCAGATGTTGTCTTCATAGGCACGGGTGTTGGGGGTTTGCCTCCACCGGTTTTGGTGGCATTGGCTTTCTATGGCCAAAACAGCAGACTTCAAGTCTTTCCATTTTTTTTTGACAGCCTCTGCGTCCCGAGCATTGCCACCAACAGCGTTCACTTTGTTGGTGATGTCTCCCCAAATTCTTTTCTTTTGGCCACAGTCACCGACGTCTGCAGTTTCGATACCAGTATGACGTAATGCAGACTCACTTCAGTCAACAATGTTGCGATTTCATTATCGCTGAAATTTGGCTTCTTGGCACGCTTGGTCACTTCCATCATTTCTGTTTCTATGCGACCGGCGTGGAAGGAAAATGCCAGGATTACGCGTGCGCATGGGGATGCTTAAGCGGAAAGCCCGAAAGTCTAAAAATATCTTAGCAAAGTTCGGGCGTTCGTTGTCCAACCTGACCGACCGCCACGCGAATCCCGACTTCGCGCGCAAAAGTCCGGACGTTTCAACGTCGGGCGTCGCGCGAAACGCCAGACGTACAGTTGTCCGGCCCCATGAATTGGACCCCCAGGGGTCCAATTCATGGGCGGGCGGTGGCGGAAACGTCCGAACTAAACCGGTTGTCCGAGACTATCCGGGTAGAGTCGGAATTCACAGCGGAAGACTTCGTCAAGCTTCGGACTAAACGCCGGCCTTCGGCGGTTGAAATTTAGTCCAGCGATTTCGCTGGACTAAACTCGAACGTCGGGACTACGGGGAAAAAAAATGGCGGCTTTTGTTTATCGACAATACTGCTTCCGACGTTCACTTCGAAGGCAAAGAGTATTTCGAGACAGACAAAATCCTCTTGAGGTGTATAATGATTGCCAAATATTAAAGAAATTCCGTTTGACTCGACAGGCAATCCTAGATTTGACGGATTCACTGAGCGTGCAACTGAATTTGTTCAGGACAGACGAGGCGCATGTCGCTAGTGTTGCAAGTGCTGTTGACATTACGTTTTTTTGCCACTGGTGCATTTCAAGACGTGGTGGGGTGAACTAATTGGTGTCAGTCAGCCAACTGCCTGCCGCACCAATTGCACGTGTGACTGATGCGTTGCTGACACAGATAATGACTGGATTGCTGTGCCAACACGACGTCAGGCGAGCGTACCAAACACAAGTTTCACCCATGCAGGGGCTGGGAAATGTTGTCGGCTGCATTGATGGCACACACGTTCGGATTCAAGCGCCACAGCAACTTGAGCATGAATATGTGAACAAAAGAATTTTCACTCAATCAATGTTCAGGTAAGAAAATAAATTCCATGCATTTGAACACACTGTTTAGGCCTAATTATTATTGTTATTATTCCAGTGTAGCATGTTATGAGTGGCATTATGACATTGCTGTCAGTATCAAGTGTGTGTGTGTGTACTCTAGTGTGTGTGTGTGTGTGTGTGTGTGTGTACAGTGTCAATAGCAGTGTGTGTTTTAATGTTTATGTATCCAGTGCCTGTGTGTCCTTCCAATGTACCATTGTCACTTGTGGTAATATTCACCAACAGAGTGTAAACAATATGAATCTAGACTCTGCTTCAGTGAACACATATGACATGTCATGTGGGTAATTTTTTTTTTATTTTGTGCATGTGCTCATTGAATATGTGCATTCAAAGCGCTGCTTGCTCAGTATGTGTGAAAATGTTTCTTAAACTGAACATTGATGGAATGTGTGCACAGTCAGTGTTGTATAATAACCATTCAAACCAGTGTGTATTTTGTGCTGAGTATCTATGTAATCTGTTTGCTATGTCACAGTATGTGCTATGTGTATATTCAGTGACTGTGTGCTTGATCTGTTAAATTACTGTGTGTGTGTGTGGTGTGTTGTGTGTGTGTGGGGTGTGTGTGTGTGTGTGCACTCAGTGTGTCTTCCATTCTTTGCATACTTTTGTGTGTGCCTGCATACAGTGCATGTGTATGTATCACTGTGTGTGAGATAAATATTCAATGTTGGTGTGCGCTTTGTGTGTGTGTGTAAACCAAGGCATGGATGCTTTGAGGCACACATAAACAAGTGAAAGATGTGTGTACACAGAGGAAATTCCGGGAGGGATGGTAGGGTAGGTAGTGGGAAGGAGGCAAACTTCTCCCTGCATGCTGACTTTATGTTGTTGTTGATAGTTTCAAACAAAGTAAAATTTCAAGTATTGAGGAGTAATACAGTCTTTGAAATGAAATAAAATTTTCACATTGATGAATAAATAAACTTACAAAATAAATTATGATGTGATACAATGCTTTTACATTTTAACACTTGTGTACACTGGAGTGTATAATTGATAAATTTGTGTATACTGTATAATGATAATACACTGATGGTATTGAAAAACTTGTGTACATGGATGGCATCAATTTTTGACACACTTGTGTACACCGACGATATTGACAAACTTGTGTACACTGAAGGTAATTGGTATTGAAACATGTGTACACTGATGGTATTGACAAACTTGCATTGTAATGTTCAAAGACTTAGTTCTGTAGCTTTTGTAGTTTCGAGTCTGAATTTATATAATTGTAAGCAATCTTATGTGCAGGTGATATGTGATGCTGATTTAATCTTCATCAACGTGGTAGCCAAGTGGCCTGGCTCAGTGCATGATGCACGAATGCTGCGCGAGTCACGACCGTTTGCTGCATTTGAAAGTGGTCACCCACCACTGGATGGTGTACTTCTGGGGACAGTTGTTACATGCTCCGGACCTGGCTGATGACACCTGTCAGCAACCCTGCATCTGCTAAAGAAAGGAGGTACAACTATGCGCATAGTTCAACAGATCAACTGTTGAGCGCTGCATTGGCGTGGCAAAGCAGCGGTTTCAGTGCCTGCGTGTAGGTTTGCGACTTCAGCCTCCTAAGGCATGTCAAGTCATAATGGCATGTCTGATGCTGGCACAATCGTGCTCGTCGTTGCAATATTCCACAACCTCCTGAGTCTGACTCTGACTGCAGCTCAGATGATGATGCTGGTGATTTGGATGATGATACAGACATCATCAAAACATGAGTGAACGTGCAAAACTTGCTGCAGGAAAAACAGCGCGTGACAGAATTATTAACAGTTTCTGATGAACAAGCCTAGTGGTATCCCTGTTGAACACTTTCAGAATGCACTGAATCACTGAATAACAAAGCTTTTTTTTTCTTTCACATTATGTTTTAAATTTACAGACTTGTCTGAGCATTTCATATAATATAGTTTCCAACAGTATGTGTAGCTCTCTATGATCATTTTTGTCATCTTCAGCTGGTCCACTAGTGATGTTTTTCTTTTTTGTTCTGTGTGCTTTACCCTGTATTGTCACAGATCCTTGCCTACAGCACACTTCTCGTAATTTTCTGGGAGAAGAACACTCATACAGGTGTGAAATCTGTGTGAGTTTTTTTAAAACAATCTAAACAGTTACATGGATCCACTTCACTCACCAACCCCTTTCTTCTTGACCACCCTGCACTCACAAATTAATGTTTGAAACATGCACACACATACACACACACACACATAATCTTCCCAGCCAAAGTGTTCAACACAATTACCATTTTTATTTCTTTGAGTTCATACAAGCCAAAACATGAAATATCATGACTTGAATCCATTCATCCCACTCCTCCCCCTTCTCCTCAAAAGAGACATACTGTCAAAAGCACACAGAAAAAAAGAAAAAAAAAAGGAAAAAAACAACCCACAAACAAACAGGATGAGTTACTGCAAATCAAAAGATCTCTGTGTTGAAGGCTGCTGCTTGTTTCTTTTTTCAGCAATTACTCCAGGTCTTTCTCCCAGTTCCGAATACGCAGCAATATTTCTTTGCTGTCAATTTCAGCACTTCCTTTTTTTCTTTCAGTACTTCCTTGCTTTCTTTCAGTTGTTCAGTTTTTGCTTTACTTTTTTCAATTTCAGTTTGAAGATACTGACACCAAAGAGAGTTGTTGTCAGTTTCTTCATACTGATCTGCCATCTCATCCCGCATTTTTTTCTTCTTTGTTTTCCCCCCTTGATATCCTACTTTACTCTCCTCGAAATGTCTTTTTCTTGCCACCATGACTGGTGCAACTACTGGCGAGTCACGTGATGTAGACGCAAAAGTGATGTTCCCCTGTTCATCAGCTTCTGCGTCAAGAATGGTACAATCTGGAAAAAAAAACACAAGAAAATGTATATAATTTGTGTGTGTGTGTGTGTGTGGTGTGTGTGTGGTGTGTGTGTTGTGTGTTGTGGTGTGTGTGCAATATACATCTGCATGGTGTTTTATTCAAAATAACTTGATGGCTTAAAAGACATGCTTGCTTCACCCCATAGTGTAAAGCAACACGTGTGGTCAGTCTGACATAACTCAACATATCTGTTGTCAGCTTTACCCCTAAGTGTTATGTCATTGAGACTGGTCAGTCTCACATGTTTGTCAGTGTGTAGGCTGATATTCATCTGGTAGACCAGTTAGTAAATGAAGTGCACTGCCCACAATGGGATGTGTGGATGTTGGCAGAGTAGTGGCCCCCTTACTCCAGACTATGGTGGTAGAAATTGAGTTCATCAAAGATCACATAGAACAGAAAAAAAAGGTGTGTTAGAACTCAAAACTATACAAAGACTGGAAACTTTTTTCAACATGATGCATAGTTGTGAGTAAATATAATTAAACAAGTGGAAAAACAAAAGGCTAAAAACCATGTCATCAATCTGGTTCACCTTGCAAATGTGACATTGGTGCACAGGACAGAGGTCTTGCAGAAACTGTCGACCTTGGGGTAGACTGAAGGTGGCAAAATGACCATCTTCAGGCAGCGGTGACTGTGGGGATTTGTTTCCCGCTGCAATAAACATGGGAACAATACAAACATTGCATTGTGGACGTTTTACATTGCTGTTAATCACCATACCTTGTACTCACACTTTTCTTCTTTCTTTTTTTTTTTTTTTTTTGGGGTGGGGGGGGGGGGGGGTGGTTGTTTGTTATGTTTTCTTTTCTTTTCTTTCAGGCGGTGTTCTTTCATTTTTGTTCGTGTTTGTCAAAGCATATCATGTGTTAGATTTAAATATAATTTGTCTGTGTCAATATCAGCTGTGTACTGCATTTGGAATTGGCAGATTACTGTGGACAAAAAGAAATGCATTGCAATACTTCGGATCATATCTTAACCATTTCATTTCAAAAATAAGATAAATCAAGGAGCAATTATAAGACATTGACATTATGTCTGAAGAAACAATGCTTTCAACTGTTCTGGGAATCATGAGTGATTGGCTTTGCCTTTTTCCCCTCTCTATCAAAGTCAATACTGTGTGTGGCCCCCCAGCTGCATGAAAAACAGCATTGACATTCTGTGTGGCATTCTGTGTAAAGTTAACGATAAGATAAGATAATGTTGCTTAACAGCCCACGTGTAAAGTTATACATTGAGAACAATGACCAAAGATTACTGTTACAAGTTATTCCCTGTCATTGTGGGCCTGAATGAGGGAGCTGAAAGTAATGTTACCCTTCACAACTGAAATCAGTGACATGGCATTATATTTCATCTATGCATGTGATGTTTGGATTCCCATTTTTATCAGTATTGATTTCAGAAGGCAATTTTTAATTCACCCCCAAAGACAACAGCAGTCAATTTAAGATATTTATTAGATGTACACTTACAAGTGCATGTACACTTACAAGTGCATTGACTCTGACTGCAAGTCGCTGATCCGGCTGATCTCTCCACAGAACTGTCGACTGTTTTGATCACTGCAACTGAGAATGAATCGCACTGTGATTGAAAGTTGGGATTTCAGAAAAACATTGCGATACTGCATGCATACATGCAGATGCATACACGCATGAAAGGTGTGTGTGTGTGTGTGGTGTGTGTGTGTGTGTGTGTGTGTGTGTGTGTGTGTGTCTGGCAGGTGGTGATCCACTTGTGTAAACCTCCTCCTCCGCCTCAACACGCGCGCACACACACACACACACACACACCACACACACCACACACACACACACACACACACACACACACACACACACACACACACACACTATTGGTGATTGGGTACATGGGTGGATGTGGATTTCCATGTACTTGCAGAGACGAAAATGCACAAAAATAATAAGTTGTAAGTTCATCTTTTTACAATAAATAAAATTATGGTCAGTTGATGAGGAAAAAGTAAAATAAAATTGTTTTTAAAATCCAGATTATGTGCGTCAACAAAACGTGAGGATGACAATGTACACACACCACACACTCTCACTCTCTCTCTTCCTCTCTCTCTCTCTCCCTCCCTCTTCTCTCTCTCTCTCTCTCTCTCTCCCACTCATTCTTTACTCTCCTTTCGCCCCTTACTACAACCTCGTACACCTTTATATACACAATCATCCTATCCACTGCAGTCCACCAACCACCACCCCCCCCCCCCCTCTCCCAGCTTTGCTTACCCACCATTATTAACATTTATTTTCTATATGAATCCATGCTTTTATCTGTCATTTTTAATTAATAGAAAGACAAAACTAAAAAAACACACTCACACACACAACATGCACAGTCACACACACACACACACACAAATATATATATATATATATAATATATATTTTTTTTTTTTTTTAATACAAAAAAGATAGACACACATTCAGACAGAAAAATAGGCAGACAGACATATCACCTGTTGTTGATCATATTCAGCAATAGTCTGCTGTGCAAGGTTGTCCAATGTAGATTCTAACCCTCCTGCACATGCAAACCCAAACCTATGATAATAATAGCCTGTCTGATGTTATAATAGATGATACAGCATATTGATCTATACATAGGAACAATAATGTCTCAAATATCAATAGTAACCAATTTTGCCAGACATGTTTCTACCAATACTAAAAGACACATCATTTAAGGAGTATTGAAATGAATACATGGATATATATTATTGCATTACTGACACATCTGAAACAGTCTGACATCCCAAGCAGAGTTCTGAAATAGATCACAGCTGTAGTTGTAAAAGTCAGTACTCTAAACTAACTTCAGACACCATGACTCAGTAAGCAAATGAGTTCTGTAGAGCGGAAAAAAATCAGTGGCACTCATTGCAAAGCACAAAATCTTTGTACAAGACAATTTCAATTTAACCTGTCAGAGCTTGATCATGAAAACAGACCCCACTGACATTGTAATCAACAAAACAAAACTCACCATCAACACCCGTAGGAAGGGCACTGTCTGATCCCATGATTTGCCAGATGTTGTCTTCATAGGGCACGGGTGTTGGGGGTTTGCCTCCACCGGTATTTGGTGGCATTGGCTTTCTTGGCCAAAACAGCAGACTTCAAGTCTTTCCATTTTTTTTTGACAGCCTCTGCGTCCCGAGCATTGCCACCAACAGCGTTCACTTTGTTGGTGATGTCTCCCCAAATTCTTTTCTTTTTGGCCACAGTCACCGACGTCTGCAGTTTCGATACCAGTATGACGTAATGCAGACTCACTTCAGTCAACAATGTTGCGATTTCATTATCGCTGAAATTTGGCTTCTTGGCACGCTTGGTCACTTCCATCATTTCTGTTTCTATGCGACCGGCGTGGAAGGAAAATGCCAGGATTACGCGTGCGCAGGGGATGCTTAAGCGGGAAAGCCCGAAGTCTAAAAATATCTTAGCAAAGTTCGGGCGTTCGTTGTCCAACCTGACCGACCGCCACGCGAATCCCGACTTCGCGCTGGCAAAGTCCGGACGTTTCAACGTCGGGCGTCGCGCGAAACGCAGACGTACAGTTGTCCGGCCCCATGAATTGGACCCCCAGGGGTCCAATTCATGGGGCGGGCGGGGGTGGCGGAAACGTCCGAACTAAACCGGTTGCCCAGACTATCCGGGTAGAGTCGGAATTCACAGCGGAAGACTTCGTCAAAGCTTCGGACTAATGCCGGCCTTCGGCGGTGAAATTTAGTCCAGCGATTTCGCTGGACTAAACTCGAACGTCGGGACTACGCGGAAAAAAAAAATGGCGGCTTTTGTTTATCGACAATATGCTTCCGACGTTCACTTCGAAGGCAAAGAGTATTTCGAGACAGACAAAATCCTCTTGAGGTGTATAATGATTGCCAAATATTAAAGAAATTCCGTTTGACTCGACAGGCAATCCTAGATTTGACGGATTCACTGAGCGTGCAACTGGAATTTGTTCAGGACAGACGAGGGCATTGTCGCCAGTGTTGCAAGTGCTGTTGACATTACGTTTTTTTGCCACTGGTGCATTTCAAGACGTGGTGGGTGAACTAATTGGTGTCAGTCAGCCAACTGCCTGCCGCACCATTGCACGTGTGACTGATGCGTTGCTGACACAGATGAATGACTGGATTGCTGTGCCAACACGACGTCAGGCGGAGCGTACCAAACACAAGTTTCCACTCCATGCAGGGGCTGGAAATGTTGTCGGCTGCATTGATGGCACACACGTTCGGATTCAAGCGCCACAGCAACTTGAGCATGAATATGTGAACAGAAAGAATTTTCATCAATCAATGTTCAGGTAAGAAAATAAATTCCCAGTGCATTTGAACACACTGTTTAGGCCTAATTATTATTGTTATTATTCCAGTGTAGCATGTTATGAGTGGCATTATTGACATGTGCTGTCAGTATCAAGTGTTGTGTGTACTCTGTGTGTGTGTGTGTGTGTGTGTGTGTGTACAGTGTCAATAGCAGTGTGTGTTTTAATGTTTATGTATCCAGTGCCTGTGTGTCCTTCCAATGTACCATTGTCACTTGTGGTAATATTCACCAACAGAGTGTAAACAATATGAATCTAGACTCTGCTTCAGTGAACACATATGACATGTCATGTGGGTATTTTTTTTATTTTGTGCATGTGCTCATTGAATATGTGCATTCAAAGGTGTTGTCATATGTGTAAAATGTTTTTAAAATAAACTTGATGGAATGTGTGCACGTCATGTTGTATAAAAACTTCAAACAGTGTGTTTTTTGTGCTGAGTACTATGAATCTGTTTGCTATGTCCAGTTGCATTGTAATTCGTGACTGTGTGCTTGATTGTTAAATTACTGTGGTGTGTGTTGTGTGTGTGTGTGGTGTTGTGTGTGTGTGCACTCAGTTGTCTTCCTTTTTGTATTTTGTGTTGTTTTGCATACAGTGCATGTTAGTATCACTGTGTGTGAGATAAATATTCAAGTTGGTGGGCTTTGTTTGTGTCAACCTGGGGTGAAATGTCAGGGGGGAAAGGGACTACGCAAGCCCAAAAAACTACAGCTTCTTCAATCTATTAAATTTTCATGCTTGTCACATCAAACCACAGTAAAGTCTTACTTTATAACTGATCATAAAAAAGAACATAATGATATAAAATCAAACAAAATAAAACATTCTCTTTTCCTGAACTTCAAAAAAATCATTTATCTAAAACATCATTAACAACCCCGGGTAAAACAGATTTTATTTCCTGGCCAGTGATTTTAAACTATTAGAACCCTGTCTTTTCTTTTTTTTCTTTTTTTTTTCACTGTCACTTTCACAACACGATAAAAATGGGCCTTTTTGGGGGTTTGATGGCGCCGGGGTAGGTGAGACGTTGGCTTTGGTCTGGGGTTTTCTGCTTGGCGAGTGACGTGCCAGGTATGAGGTCAAACCCCCCGGTTGGGGTAGAACAGTGATATCAAACGATTGTTTCCTTTTTTTTCCTGCATTAACGCATTGCACTCTCCCCTCTTCTCTTCTTCTAGTCTGTCTTATAAAATGGAAGGTTGCTTTTTTTTTTTTTTTTTTTTTTTTCTTTTCTTCTTTTCTTTTCATAATTTAGAAACTTCTCTCTCTCTCCACATCTCTCCTCAGCCCTTTCCCTTGCGCCCTTTTTTCCCTAACCTTTTAATTTGGGTTTCTCTTCTCTCTCCCTTCATCTCTTTCCTCTTGCCCTTCTCCCGCAGGTCCACTAGAACCTCTCTCCCCCTCTCTTCTCTGTTCGTTTTTCCCCCTTTTCTCTCCTCTCTTCATCTCTCTCCCCTTTTCCCCGTGCAGAGATACACCTAAAACCTCCTCCTCTGTCTCTGTTGTTCTCTTTCCCTGCCTTCCTGTAGGCGAGAGCCTACTCTCCAAAATTCCCTCTCTCCTCTCTGTCGTTCGTTTTCCCCCCCCTTTCCCTTCCCCTCACACATTCCCTTTATCCTCTAAACCCCGTGCCCAAAGGGGCCTACCTTTGGGTCAGTATTTTTCCCCCTGACCCCCTAAGTTTCCCCCTTAATTCCATAATTTACATCACGAAGTCCCGCTACCCCCTTATCTCTGTGGTGGTCAATTGGTCTTTTAAATTATTAGCAAATTTTTACCCCCCCAACACTACCTTCCCCCCCATTTGACGGCCCCGTGGGGCTAAAGTGTAGACACGGGTCAGTGAAAAGTGGTGATGAGTCGGGGTTAGGCGCCCAAGAGCGGGCTGGAAGACCCTCGGATTTTTGCCAGACGCTTAGTCCGACGGCAGACGTGCTGTCTCACGAGAGCTAAAAATACCCTTTTTGGCGGGGAAGGTAAATGAGTCGGTCAGCTATTTAGTCCTTTGGGGAAGGGTCGGCTGTCTTGTGAAGGATGGGGATTACCCTCCCCTCTGCCCAACTGGCGAATCCGAACCAGGGGCCGTCCCCCTGACCCCCAAAAAATTTGCTTGGGGTTTAAAGTCCAACGGGTGGTGGCGATTGACCCAAATTTTGGTTGAGTTGAATTTTGACCGTGCCCTTTCCCCTTAAAAAAGACTAGCACGCATTGTCTAAAAAACTAAAAAAAGAAAACAAAAAATTTCTGAACCAAGCTACAGGGCAAAGTTGAAAATATTTTACAACAACGGTTTACAAATTTTAAAAAATATTCATAGTGGATATCACTCCAATGATTATCATTGAGTGCGCTCTTTGCGTATTTCATTTTTATAACGACCTCTGTGCGCATTATGCGTTTCCCCCTACCTGCGGTTTTGCCACTTTTCTCTTCAAAATCTTATAAAAGCACTTAATGATCACGACCCATGACACTTCACTGGGAATCTCCATCCTCACTCATTGCAAAAAATGAAACACTCAAAAGCGACGTATGCCCCAGCAAAATACATTTACAGAAAAAATTTCCCCCAAAGAAATTATAAACACTCACACAAAAAATTTTGAACCATACCCAAAAGGGGAATAAACCATACCCAAATCAACATAATGTCTAAACAAAAAATATATAAACAATCCCACCGGTATGATGTTTCCCTCTGAGTTGCAGCTTGCTAGACAAACCGACTTAAATAGTCAGCTCCGACATTCTGTCGACCTGGAATGTACTGCACCGGTCCCTGTGGGCTGCTTCCAGGGCCCAAACGCAAAAAACTCTGTGTTTTTCAGTGTGCCTCCGCAGATTTGATGGTTGGTGACTGTTCTATCACAACTCTTTCCCTAAAAAGTATTTGTGGAACTTCTCCCGGGCCCCACACAAAGCTAAAACTCCTTCTTATTTTGGGCCCCCTTCTTCACACTTGTAAAACTTCCTGCACAATCTCACAGGAAACTCGACCTCTTATGCTCCTGCAACAATACTGCACCTATCCCACCACCTGATGCATCGTCCGCAAAAAAAAAGGGTTTTTGGTTTATTGGTAGCTTAAAGTGGGACGGGCCCTAGTCTTTCCAACACCTCTGCATGCTTGCTCTGCGGTCTGCCTTTCGACCACTCCCTTTTTCCCTGCCTTGCCCAAATCATGAGAGGACTCGTGATTGCTGCGAAATTGGAAACAAACCCCCTATAAACCCAATAAAATAGCAGACTCTGACTTTTTTTTGGGTTTTGGGTCTCTCTGAATTCATCATTTCTCCCCCTTTTCCCTTTTTCCCGGGCTGCTTTGGGGCCCCCCGACAACAAAACCTAGGAATCTATGTCTACCCCTTCATACAGTGACACATCCGTTGACTCTTCGGGAAAACTTAGGAAACAAAACCCCCCTTTCTTCTGCTGGGCCCTTTTCCCCTTCAAGATTCTGTGCGCCTATGAAAATCTCAAAGACTCGGCCCCACCGTTTTACCGGTCCCGAGATGACTCCCCATGAGCGACTCGGCCCCACTGACATACGGTCACGAAAAAATGCTGGTACCTCTAATGAGTGGGACCTCACCCGTTTCCCCCTTTGGGGAACACTCGGGAAACAGCCCGCCCTTTTACAAGAAATTTTGTCCACCCCCTCTAACCTCCTTTTCCCCACTCTTGCAACTCCCCGACTTCACGACGAAGGGTCTTGTTCCTGTGCACCCTAAACTCTCAGGCACACATCTATGCCCCACTTCCTTCCCGGAACAAATAACGGTTTAACAACCTTTCCTCCTTCTTGCTCCGTGTCTGAACTGTGCCCCCGTAGCAGTCAACAACCCGGATCCCCCGGATCCTTTTCACCCGGAATATTTCCAATGATCAAATCGTGAAGGGGTTTTCCCTTACCAACCAGACAACGGCCCCAGAAGTAAAGGGGACGTATTCTATCTTGCAAATGGAAACTCCCTCACAGTGCCATCGACTAGAGTACAGGTCTGGATTTTCCCTGCCAAACCCCTTTATCGACCCGGTTGTCCCTTACCCGCATGAACAACCCGGTCCGTAAAAACTTTACCTCTGCTGGCCAATCCACCCTTTTTCACTGGTAACGAACCACTCAGCCCAGTTTCCCTCCCTCCTGCACGAGCTGTCCGGCTGCCAGGCTGCACTCCACCCCCCAGATGAAACCCCTTTTGGGTTCCCCTGCAGGCGTTTCCTTTGGGCCCCTTTTCCCTTGCAAGGCTGCTGCCTTCGGAACCCCTGCGGGGCAATCCCTCGCCCCTGTCCCCTTTTGTGACAAAAGAAAAACCTAATTTCCCCTTTTCCTTCCTTCTGCCCCCCAAATGGTTTGCAAATTTGAGAAAACTCCCCCGGTCTCCTTGCACTTTCTCCCCTGTGTGCACCCGTTTCTCCTGCACCTTTGTGCCCAAACGTGCCTTCTATCACCTCTGGAACTCAACAACTCTCCTGCTGTCTCTGGTGTCTCTCTTTCAAAGTATGGTTAACTCAGGGCCCCAACCTGACAAAATCGTTCTTTCTAACTGCTCTTTCAAATTTAACGAACTCCCTTTTGTACCACTCAACTCTAATTGTTTTTCAAAAGGGGGTTCTTTTCTTCCCCCGTTTTATCTCTTTTTTTTTTTTTTTTTAACAAAAATTTTTTATACGAAGCCAAACTGGTGGTTTCCGCACAGTGACGTAATAGCACAATCCCATGAATTTAATTTCTTGGGACAAGTAATTTTTTATAAGAGCCAGCGCCGCCCAAATATAGAGCGAATTATAGGGAAAACTGTGCGAAAAGAGTATCTGGGCGAAATGCCAAGCCAGTATTTAAAATTTGGAAGCCCTGCCAAACCCAGTATTTTAAATATCTTGGGGAAAATAAGTAAGACACCCCTTTTTTTAGGGTTACAACATTGATCCCCCCCAGCTTCCTCCTTTAGAGTTTAACAATTATAAAAAATGGGGCCAGAAAAATCCTGGCAGCTCGCCCTAAATTGTCCCTCGGTGTAATGTCGTGGAGGAAGGACTAGCGCACAGCCCAAACACACTCACAGCTTGCTTACAATTTATTTATATACTGTTGCACATCAAACCCCTATAAAGTCTATAAAATTTATATACAGATCATAGAAAGAACATCAAGCAAAAGAATCAAACAAAATAAAACATTTCCCCTTTCTTTAACTTCAAAAAATCATTTATCTAAAACATCATTAACTAACCCGGTATAAACAGATTTTATTTCCTGGCCCGGTGATCTTAACTATTCCGAAAACATGTTTTCTTTTCTTTTCTTTTTCTTTTTTTTGTCACTTTCACAACACGATACAACTGCCCGGGATGGTGTTGGTCTGATGGCGCCGGGGGGTGAGACTGTGGCGTTGGTCTGTGGTTTTTCTTGGGGAAGGCGCTGAGGTATGAGGTCGAACCCCCGGGTTTGGGTAGAACAGGACTATCAAATCGTCTGTTCTCCTTTCTTTTTTCCGCATTAACGCTTTTCACTCTCTCTTCCTCTCTCCTTCTAGTCTCTTTATAAATGGCATGGTTGCTTTTCTTTTTTTTTTTTTTCTTTTTTTTCTTTTTTCTTCATGAATTAGCAAATATCTCTCTCTCCCACATCTCTCCCCAGTCCCTTCCCCTGCAACTATTATGTAAACTCTCAACTTGGTTCTCTTCCTCCTCCCTTCATCTCTCTTCTCTCTGCCCTTCTCTCCGCAGAGCTCCATCAGAACCCTCTCTCCCCCTCTCTCTTGTTCGTTCTTCCCCCCGTTTCTCCTTCTTATCTCTCTGCCTTTTTCCCGGTGCAGGACTACACCTAAAAACCTCCTCATTCTCGTCTCTGTTGTTCTATCTCCCTCCTTCCCCGTAGGCGGAGCCCACTCCCCGAATTTCCCCCCTCTTTCTCTGTCTGTTCGTTTTCCTCCCCTTCTCTCTCCCCACAAATTTCCTTTATCCTCTAACCCCCTGTCCCCGGGGCGTACCTTGGTCAGTTTTTTACCCCGACACCCTAAGTTTTCTCCCCCTTTAAATTCATTGGAATTTTTACATACACAGCCCCCACACGCCTACTCTCTGGGGTGGTCAATTGGTCTTTAATTTTTAGCTGATTTCACCCCCACCACACACTACCTTCCCCCCCCTTCCTACTTGCTGGCCCGTGTGGCTCAATTTGTGACAGGGGCAGGTAAAGTGCTAGATGAGTCTGGGTGGCGCCCAAAACGCGGGGGTGGAAGCCACTCGGCATTTTGCCCGACAGCTTAGTCCGTACGGCAGACAGTGCTGTTCCACGAGAGCTTAAAAAGCCTTAATTGGTGAGGCGACGGTGAAAGAGTCGGTCAGTTTTTTAGTCCCCTCGGAAGGGGCGGGCTGTCTCTGGAAGGATGAGGTTTTTCCTCCCCCCCTGCTCAAATGGTGAAAAACCCAACCCTGGGGCCGTCCGCCTGACGCCCCAAAATTTTTCGTTTGGGCTTTAAATCCCAAATGGGGGGGGGTGGCGATTGACCCCGAATTTGGGTTTAGTTGAATTTTACCGTGAAGTGTGTGTGTGTAAACCAAAGATGGTTTCTTTGGGCCCAAAATAAACAAGTGAAAAGGGTGGTGTACACAGAGGAAATTCCCGGGGGGGATGGTATGGTGGGGGGAAGGGGGCAAACTTTTTCCCCGCATGCTGACTTTTGTTGTTGTTGTAGTTTCAAACAAAGAAAATTCAAGTATTTGGGGGTAATACAGTTTTGAAATGAAATAAAAATTTTTACATTTTATGAATAATAAATTACAAAATAAATTTTGATTGATACAAGCTTTTTCTTTTTAACACGTGTTACAGGAGGTTAATTTTAAAATTTGTGTTATGTATAAAATAATACCTGATGGTATTTAAAAACTTGTGACTGGGTGGGCCCTTTTTGACACACTTGGTACACCGACGATATTGACAAAATTGTGTACACTGAAGGTAATTGGTATTGAAACTGTGTCATGTGGTATTTCAAACTTGCATTGTAATGTTTAAAGCTTAGTTTGTGCTTTTTTAGTTTGAGTTGAATTTATAATTGTAAGCAATTTATGTAGGTGATTGTGATGCTGATTTAAATTTTATCAAGTGGTAGCCCAAATGGCCTGGGCTCGTGCATGTGCCGAAGCTGCCGATCACGACCGTTTTCTGCATTTGAAATGGCCCCCCTGGATGGTGACTTTTGGGGACAG